>OMNM01004029.1:8759-20625 GCA_900302745.1 Parablennius parvicornis | reverse complement strand
AGCCTGGACAGGATGCTGGAGTTGCAGGGCAAAGCGAGGGCATCCCCGGTCTCCAGTGGGGTTAAGTGGCGACACAGGGGACAGGGGACGGCACATGGACTGTGGGCATTACCGGGCTCGCTGGGGCAGAGCTGGATCCTCTGGAGGCACTCTGTGCAAAAAACATGGAGGCACTCTAACATTCGGGGACATTTGTTGTACGGGTTGTACTCTTGGTAGCAGATGGGGCACTCCACATCCATGGGCTCCACGGGGCCGGCGCTGGGTGCAGCAGCAGCTGGGTCCTCCCGCTGTAGAGTGGTGGCAACATCGCCAGCCATAGTAGGAAACTGGTCGTTGGGAATTGAAGTGTGAGCTCAGCAACGAGCAAGGAGGACAATCACTGGGTGAATCTTGAAAAGAACCTGTAAAGACAAAACAATCTTAAAATCAACATCAGGTCTAAAAAGAGCGCCAGAGGCCGAAATAGCTATAGAACACCACAGCTCTCCCAGGGATGCTGCTTTGTTTCTCCTAAGTTTTATGAACAGATTCCAGAGCTCTTGAGTCATAGCACTCATCCATTTACCCTCTCAGACATCCACCACATAACCCCCACCCGCTCAACGTTCCCTCAGCTGCAAACAGTGTGTGTTAGGCTGCATGACACACTGAGGCCGTGTCCGATAAGTTAAGATAACAAAACATGGGAAAAGAAACCCAAACCTCCCCCGAAAGGAAGTGATAAGTCACTGTAGTTCTTTGCCTTTATGGTCATGCGTCTGAGCACGTCCATTTTTCCTACTGAGGTTTGTTTTATTCAAGTTATTTGAAATCTGCTGAGTGAAATAGCGTAATGTTTTGTTTCTTGATCATGATTAGTTTGAAACATTATTAAATTTGTCCAATGTTTTCAGTCCTTCACACAATTATGAACCGGTTGGCCAATAGAGCAACATGCATATCAAATATAATATCATTGTAACAGTATTTAAGTTATTTGTCAGAGGATATCACAGCAGCTCTGTAACTTTCACTTTATGTACATTGTTGGATTTAAGACAAGTGACCCATAAATGTTATGAACATTATACTTTCTGTTTGTTATTTGCTGTTTTAGTACAATTAGTAGACATAGGACAATCCCAAGGCTTGGTGGAAAAATTAGTGACTCAGGACTGGAAAAATAGCATTAAATTCACTGTGATAAAGAGGATTGTAAAGTTTTGTTTTGGTGTAATAGATGTACCAGGCATACTAGTCATACCCAGTGTAACATGTATACCTTGATTACCAGATGTTCCTTGTGCATCAGATACACAGGGACCAGTCAGCTATCCATCACTGGGCTAAAAATGCTAAAAGTGCAAAAATCAAAAATGGATTGAATACGTGAAAATGATAAAACAGCTAAAGGCCTTAAAGAAAGTAATAAAATCTAATGAAAAAGTGAAACAGATGAAAGACCTATAAACATGGACTAAATCAGGTAAAAAAATTAAATACAAAGATTATAATTTTAAATTGCAGTTATAAGATGTCATAAATGCAACCCGAGACATTGTTTTAGTACCTATATACTATATATATACTATACTTTATAAACAAAAAATAAAAGTACAGTCTTCATTTTAAAGGATAAACAGGCTTCATCTGATTACGGACCGCCCACAAAAAGAAAGAAAGGAAGAAATGTAGGCTAAAATCTTCATAAACAGCAATTTGTTAGAAACAACACAAACTGAAAAGCTCAAATAGCTAAATCAGCAAACAAAGTGAGAAAAGGATAAACAGTAAAGACAGAAAAAAGTGATAAAGAGTAAATCTGACTAAAGCAGCTAAACAGGCTTGAATGGATAAAAACGTATTTACGATATAAAATAGCTGACACAGCTATAAAAAAATGACTAAAAGGGTTCATCTTCAGTGTGGTCAAGCTGATACCAGCTCACAACGGGCAAAAGCAGGTATGACAGGCTAAAAAAACGTTTGCCAGCAATGTTAAAAAAACCATAACTTCAAAATTGTACTTATTCATCTTCAGGTATTTTTAACTTGTTCATTGTTAGTGAAGATTTTTCTAACCACAGGCAAAAGATTTTCAACCTTGCTCTAAAAAAGGAGAACATTCATTATTATTATCAGGCCTATTGAAAGGTTTCTTCCAGTCGTCTTGAACATTGCAGAGTCGTGACGCGTTGGATCTGATCCTACGTACGAAGGAAGGTCACCAGTTCATCACAGAGGTAAACATGTAAACTCCACACAGAAACGACAAAAACATTCTTGCTGTGCGATTGAAGATTTTGCCACTATATTACTGTGTAGCCATTGAAGGTAATAATGCTATCATTGTTGCACTTTAAGCACTTTTAGAATAACATTTCTGTAAATCAATCCAAAGCAAATTGTGGGTTAAAATAGTTTCATCTGAAATGTTGGCCAGGATCAATTAAAATAATTGTCAGATAAACACTTTACATGAACCATTAACATTTAAGAGCTCTTATCAGATGTCAGTTAAAGAATTAGTTTAGATACTCAGGACTGAGTCCTAATTAAAGTGCATCATATCATGTGACTATGGCTCCTCACTGTCAGCGGCTTGAGCTTTAAATATACAAGTGTTTGATGCATCTAATGAAAGCAGTGGATTTTTTTTCAATTGAAATATAGATTGCAATATTGCTAATCTTTACAAGTTAACTGAGATTATTAAAGCCATTGGATGTTCAACTGATACTGTGTGGATAATTGAGATATAAAATGATGTTATTCAAAATGATATTCTTCATAACATTTTACATATTATCACAATCAGATCCAGTCACACTTTCCAGTCAACGCTGTTATTTAAATGTCTCTCAGTTGATGGGTTTTTTTTTTTAACGACTGATAAAACAAGTGTGTCCTTGTTTACTGACATTTGTTGTAGTGCCTGTTGATCACAGGGGACAGTTACAAGGCAACCAGTGCTTTTTTTTTTCTCATGTGGGGGATTGTTGCTTAGCAGGTGGGCCAGCTGGGGTCTCCTTTGTATCGGTTCAATCACAACACATGCACTTACGCATAAAGCCAGACTAAAGATTTTGAATCAGCAAAAATGTATTCAGAGAGATGGAAAACAAGACATGTTGAAAAACTAAACGGGGACATGTTGAAGCACTAAACGGGTGCAGTTTATAAATAGGCTGGTTTCATTGTGACTGTATGAAACTGGCAATGCGCCACATCACGCAGGATAAGATAAGAGAGCTACCTTACCTGCTGTGCTGTCTTTTGATCAGGCCTCCCGTTGAGTCCCGCCTCCAGCCCCGGTGCTTTCCCTCTCACACCTGTGCACAGGTCCTCTCATGCTTGGGCGGATCTGGCACAGCGTCCTCGTCCCTCCTCAACCGCACCGGTTCCTGCCTTGATTCTCTTCTACGTGTCTGAGCTTGGCTCACTAGCAACCTGCTGTTTGCTCACCTCACACAAGTTTTACTTCTCCTCAGCCAGTCCCCTGGTGAGGCATCTCTGTGGTTTGCACAGCAGTAATTAAACCCTTGGTGATATGTAGATAAACAAAGACAGAAGAAAGACGGATTGGAATCTGTTGATGTTTGACAATATGCTGCGGTTGAGTAAATTACACCTTGATAACGGGACAGCTTCAAATCTTCTGAACTGAAGCGTTTTGAGAAAAGATAAGTAGTGTATTGATAGGACGTTTGTTTGTAAGCCCAAGTTGCATTTAACCTTGAAATATTTGTTCCACTTGGTATCAAAAGCTTTTCCAAAGTAAATACCTCTTCTATGTTTGACCTGGATGAGTTATTCTGTGGTAGAGTTCAACATTTGCTCTTGAATATAGTTATTGTGCAAATTCTTGTAAATTCTCAACAGAGGAAAGAACTACAGTATTTGGTACACCGTTTCCCAAAAGCTCAGCTACAGTGGAGTCACACATATCTTTGTGGAATGTGGAAGCATCATGGCACTGAGAAGAAGTTGAGAGGAGTTCATCAATGAACTATGAATTGTTGCTCTTCTGTGACACAGTTTGTTGGAGGATGTTTGAATAGAGCTTTAAACGTTCTCGATTACATCACGAATTCCAAAAAGCCAGAATTACCACAGCAGTGAAAAAAAATAAATAAAACAAAACAAAAACCGGGCTGAGCTCATTTTAGTCTCAGACACTTTCCCGAACAAAAGCAAAATTATACCAAACGAGGCATTTAGAAACTTTACATTCAGGCTGAGTAAAATAATTCCTGCTTGTTCAACAGCTTTGCTTCAGAACTTTGACTCTGGCAATTCTTTCAATCCAACCAATGCCATTACTGTACACAGTTTTATGCAAAAATGTTTAGAGGTCGGACAGTGAATCACTGTATTTCACACCAAAGACAAAAATGAGACTTAAAGCTCATCAAAAGTCAGTGGAAACCTGCTTAATGTCCTTGTGGAGAGAGGATCTGACTGAGAAACTGCTTCAGTGGTCATTAGATGACCTTCAAGGCTTTAATATGACTGGAACAAACAAACAAATAAAGAAACTCTCATGAATAGTTTGCTTAAAACATGTTGAATTCACAGCAGTAATTTCAATTAAAGTGCTGCTACGAATGTTCACCAGACGATCTGTTGCTTCATCTATGCTGATTTTCAGGAGATGTTTTGTCAAATAAGACGTAGCTGGACAATAAGAGATGACATATCACTGCCCCACTCTAAAAATTAGAAGACATGACACAATATATTTTTTTAAAAAACGACAATTTGTTGAATCTCTAACACACAATGTCCTTTGTATTTGTTTTACCGTATTCTTTTAAAGCGGGAAAGTGAAAGTGGGATCACTAGTTTTCACAAAACTTGCGATAGAGCAGAAATTTATCGATTTCAAAACTACTGCTTGTATATTTAATTTGCTGTTACTGTTGTTTTATGTGTTTTCATTTCAAATTCGGCTGTGCTTTAGCGTTCTATTGCCTTGCGTCACACTTTGTTTTTACATTTTGATATAACAATAATTCACCCTTAAGTTTTAATGTGAGGCGATGAGCCTGTAGAGCGCTTTGACCTGTTGGGTGTCTGAATAGTGCTGTAAAGATGAGGAAAGAGTGATGTGAATGTAATATAAGAAAGTTAGAGTGTCATATTACAATCAGACAGTCTCTTCTCTCAGTCATTAAGATAAGATAATATGACATATCGGAAGATTTTATTATTCCCACTGTGAGAATATTTCAACTTGTAAATTATAAATAGAAGACTCTTGAAGGGATGGATAAAGTCAACAACCCAACCTGGACAACGTAGGGTCTGCTGACTCTTTTTAAATCAAACTTTAAAGTGGAAGATAATACAAATTGTTTTATTCAAAAGCAGCTCAAAGAAGATGAATTTGGCATCATGGCAGAGCTTCTCCTGGTGCACTGAGGCAACAGATTATCAGTAGTGTCCTTGTTAAAAGAACATATGGACACTGTTACAGTGAATTCCTGTCAGTCTTTTTCAGTTTACTTTAATCGACGTAGCTGACGTAGCACATCATGTTTGTGTTTTTACGTGATGTACAAGAAAGATACTAATGGTTACTCAAAGGGACCATCACGAATTGCATGAAAACGTTTGTAAAAAGTATTGAGTTATGGTGAAACGTAATGTTTCATGGTGAGAAAATCTAATGTTTATGTGCAATCCAAAGCAGTAAAGAGTTTGTTGTTGAGCACTTTAGATCTTTACATAATAAATTATATTTTACACAAGAACACTTGCCAGTAGAAACTTCTTATACAGTCCATCAAAGTCATTGTGTTTTCTGTGTTGATAATGCCATATATAATTGGGCTTATTTAGCTGTGATCATTGTGAATGTAATGAAGTTCAAATTCAGAAGAAAATATCTGTGAAATAGTTTGTGCTCATTGAACAAGCGTAACATTCACGTCCAATATAACCTATTAAAATATATAGTTGACAAAAATAAACAAAGAAAATCATCACATAATTTCTTGACCATATCACATTTAAGGTTGGTTACAACAGTGAAAAGGCATGGAAAAAAGGTAATCTACTTGAATATGTTTTTTTTCTTCTTTTTCAGGACCAGGACAGCAGGTCATCACATTACATTTTCAAATCAAATGAACAGAACTTTCTTATTTTCAAAGTATTTCTTTGTAGAATACAATGAACTTCAGTCGCAGAAGGAGCCAATAACAATGTAAACAAGCTACATTTAATATCTATCTGTGAAGTTGTTTCTTGCACTTTACAATCTCCCTAACTGTGACATTTCTATTAAAATTCATCATTTCATGAAAATGTGAAGTTTAGCTTTTGTCTTAGCTCCGATTTGTATATTTATTGTTAAAACTTTTGTTCACAATGATGGCATACTCTTACAGTAACCTCCTGGCAGGAGGTAAATCCTGGAAGATCCCCAAAACTTTTGCAAAGGCTTGCTTAACAAAGACAAACACAATGAAGTGTTTGTGATTGTTGGCCACGATTCCAAAAGAAAATGACCATAAAATCATATCAATGTTCAAAAGGAGGAGGAGGAGGAGGAAAAAGGACGTTTGGGGATTACCGATACAGAGAAGAACAGCTGACGTAAACCATGAGTCACACAGGGAGCAGCGAGGGTGAGGAGGAACAGGAAGTCAAAGGAATAAGTAGGAAACAGTCTTTAGATACTTTTTAAATTTGATAGCCATTAACAAACAGAGGTGCCTGCTTAGCCATGTCAAACACCAGTGAACATTTAGTGGCCATTCAATAAAATGTATTTTTTTCTGTTTCATGTACAAATGTGAACCTTCATGTGTAACCATGATTACCAAATTTGTTGAGGAACGATTCAATGATCCCAAAATCAATACAAGGAGCAACGGATCGGATTTAGAATAAACTGTTGGAGGGTCACTTCTTGTAAGTTTTAAGCCTTTAAAAAAAATATTTTACATCTGAAATTTCTGATGACCTCATCTGTGTGTTATTGTGGCATCACTTAACCCTCGTGTGGTGCTTGCAATTCAACACAATCAAGTCATTTTACCTTAAAATACTCAACACATGTTTACTTTATCTTAATGATAAGCAACATAAACAGCAACTATTATTTGCGCTTTACCTGCATTAGATCACATTCATATGAAAAAGTGTTACTTTTTGTTTTTTTTGAAGGAAAATATAGAAAATCAGTTGTTATCAGGGAAAAAAAGATGCTTAGAACCAACAAATGTGTAAATGAAGAAAGGCGTATCATTGCTCTGATGTTAAGTTTGACTTGAGAGAGGAGGAGGCAAGGCACCTTTGGAGGTCGGACATGAGGACGAGCCTGACAACACAAGATCCCCTCTTGTGGCCGCTATCTGGGGGCCCCTAGGAGACATGGAGAGGTGGGCTAACAGGACTCCCCAGGATAGGGGGAGATCACTAGAGAAGGGGACACTGGAGGGGACCCACGGGAGAGGGCAAGGCCAGAGGGAGAGCCACACAACAGAGTGAGAAGGACGGGAAGTTACATGAGCTGGACAAAGAGTTAGAGGTGCTACAGGCAGGAGAACCAGAAGCTGGGAATCCAGAGGTTTGAGCTGAGGAGATGCTGTGTGTGAACATTAAAAATAAGTTGTGATATATGTTCTTCGCAGAAAATGAGACAAGGCCAACGAGTCTCAGATTAGAAAATGAATTAATTGTATCATTTTTCTTTTGACAAAAAAAATGAAAGTGGGTCCTACAGACCCGAACACGACACAGACAAAATCAGCTATAAATGACACAAGTCAAAGTTAAAAATAAGTCAAAGTTGAAAAAAAAAATCAATACATAAGTCTAAGCTCGATGAGATAAACAGAAAGTCAATACATGTGGGCGGAGGGTAGACTGGGTGTGACGTGGATTACGCCTCCGCAGGTTTCGCTCAGTTTACGTTTGCTTTTGTTTCGAGTCCGGTGACTCACACTGTGTTACTCCTCCTTGGATCCAGGCTGCAGAGTGTTTGACAGGAATCCGTCCTCACGCCCCCTCTGAGCCTGACTATTTAACACCCGGCGGACTTCATTACCCTTCACTCGCTCCTCCGGACAGAAACAGAGACTTCTCCAACAGAAACATGGATCAGGATCTTGAGTGCGGGGTCTGCTTCAAGTCCTACAACGGTGGTCGGCGCTGTCCACGAGAGCTCACCTGCAAGCACACCTTCTGTGAGAGCTGCCTCGTGACCATGTCCAGAAATCGGAGAGTAACCAGGACGCAGCGCGAGCAGGGAGCCGCTGTTCCCCTCAGACACATCACCTGCCCGCTGTGCCGGCACGTCACCTCCCTCTCCGGGGACAAGAAGAATATCAGTGACGAGCTGCGAGCGAATGAGTGCGTCCTGGAGCGGCTGCGGGTGAAGGGAGTCCTCGACCAGGAGGAAGACGATGAGCCGGAGGAGGCTAAGGACAAGAGCTACAGAGGAAGG
The DNA here is from genome assembly GCA_900302745.1 of Parablennius parvicornis. NCBI lineage: Eukaryota > Metazoa > Chordata > Actinopteri > Blenniiformes > Blenniidae > Parablennius > Parablennius parvicornis. The sequence continues at coordinate 12,185 of OMNM01004029.1, read as the reverse complement.
CTGCGACGCGCCTGGAAGAAAGTTCTGCGTAAAATTACTATAGCTGAGAGCGAAGGTGAGTGTTTAATGAATGGAGGCTTGAAGTGATTCGTCAAGATTTTTTTTGAAAATCATACGTTGATTAAATATGTTTATGCTGTAGAAAGAAAAAACAATAAAATCAAAACACGTAACTATTTATAGCACATTTACGCGCAATTGCGCACAAATCATTACAGCTCTTTCAAGCATCTTATGAGCTCAGTGCATTTCTAATGGCCTCTCCTGCCGAGTAACAATTTCAAAGTCCCCAAACCTTTCAATGATCTCTATTGTCTTGAATATTTGAGTGACGCTATTAACAACTCCACACTCCAAGTCATTTTAATAATCTTTAATGATCTTTGTAATGTGTGTATTCTAACGTTTACTGTTTTCTTTTGCAGACGTTGAACTCAATAAAGAGCTCCTGCACATAATGATTTTCACTTCAGGAAATCTTCTGCATTGAGACAGACACCCTGGATATTGTGACCTTTCATTTAAAGGATTCATGTTCCCAACATGGAAAGTGACTATGAAGAAGATTCATCATTACTTGTTTAAAGTATTGCTTCTATACTGTGACCAAAAAAACTCAAAACATGTGATTGATATCACTATGTTACTTGTTTTCTATTATGATTAATGTGATCTGCTGCTGCACCTCCCTCCTATTTTTTTTATTTAAATAAAAGTCTTCTTGCTTTTTCCTTTGTGTCATGTTGTGTGATGAGTTCAGAATGAAACATGAGCTTATCTTGATGTAGCACCTATTATACAAACATAAACTTGTTTTACTGAAAAGTAAGTGTCCATATAAAAGAGTCAATGACAAACTTCTTTAAATTACTTATGATTCAGGTTTGAGCAGATTTGATTAGCTGATGGTCCTTTTGTCTTGATTTTGATCTTGTATGTTTATAATTAAAAAAAAGAAAAATCAAACTTGAATTGCTCATTTCCCACAGAGCATTTTCCTCATTGTTAATCTAATCTAATGACCGTGACTTTCAATTTATTTTAAAAACTGAGTCTTGCGCCCATTCATGTCTAATCTGATAAGAGATATTTAGCAAGCATGCATCTGTGGGCCCCACATGCTTTAAGGCTGGGGCACTTGATCACGTGATCATGAGCTCTTAAACCTGTAGGATCCTGATGGGCAAACCGAGAGTGCTCCGTATCACTTATGTCGGCTTCTTTCATAGGTCCTACTTAGGACAGTAATAGGTAATGTTTGCAGACTGGACAACCTATAATGGTACTACATAGATACTATATAAATAGATACTGCACACAGGGGCATTTAACATGCTCTTGGGATCTCACAAGACCACAAAGAATGTAGTTCATTTCTAATGAAAGACAATCTTTATTTTTGTCTGAGCATCTCACTGCAGGTGGGCCATGAAACACAGTAGCCCCATGCAGATCCTCCCCCCTTCCCCTGCTCTCAGCCAGTCACGGATTGGTTGGAACCCTCAGCATTTGACACCTTTGAATCCCCCCTTTTATCAAAAGCCTTTGGAGAAATTCATCACCCCCTTCTTTACTCCTTATCTTCGACGGTGGAGGTGAGCTGCTGGGAGCAGCTCATTCTAATGCTAACACCAGAGACCTGCAACCATAGGTCTCAAATCTTCAACTCCTCTTCTGACTCGACCATGAGGGTCAGAGCTTCCCTGGAAGCAGAGGCCAGCACCCGGCGTATAATCTCCTCGCGCAGGGAAGCATCCAACCAGTTTCGCCAGGAGGAGTCCAGGGAAACTACGACTCACATATAGATAATTATTAATCCTTATTGACAGCCAAAACAATGCACAAATGGTACGTGATCCTTATGAGGTAAGAAATCCCTCCATTGCCAATGTATCACATTAAGGTACAAGTAAAGTACAAGTGTTCATTATGTGAAAGTTAAACCTAGTGGTCCAATAGGGCAACTGCTCTGCAGGGGCGCCAGCATTTTAACATCTGAGATAACAATACAATATGGACAACATTACTGAAGGCATAAACCACCCAAACTCACAGGGTTCAACACATTTAGTAGGTCACCACTCAATGCAAGATATTTGGTCATTATCAAAAATTTATAATTTATGATTCTGTGATAGTTAAGGCACTAGCTCTCTCAAAGAAATGACATTTCAATTGTGAGGTATTATCACGGAACTCTCAAATTCACTGTTTCACATATTGACTGTTGGAATGAAGAAGCAAATTATCTCTCTTTTAAAAAGTTTTTATGTTTGTCATATGTATGTTTAGCCCCTGTAGGATAATCTGGTCCAGATCTGAGAAGTATACAGTGGTTTCCGATCTGGACGTGGTCCAAAGTGTCTTGGTATGTAAAAAAAAAACAATGTGTGATATTTCCCTTTAAGCACTTACATCAACACAAAAGACAGAAAACGGATTATCAATAGGCAGCAGTCACTCGCATGTCATGATATTGTCCCCTTAATTTTCTCGTTAACTGCCGAAGTTTGGTGACTCACACTGTGTTTCTCCTCCTTAGATCCAGGCTGCAGAGTGTTTGACAGGAATCCCTCCTCTTCCATCCGTCCTCACGCCCCCTCTGAGCCTGACTATTTAACACCCGGCGGACTTCATTTACCTTCACTCGCTCCTCCGGACAGAAACAGAGACTTCTCCAACAGAAACATGGATCAGGATCTTGAGTGCGGGGTCTGCTTCAAGTCCTACAACGGTGGTCGGCGCTGTCCACGAGAGCTCACCTGCAAGCACACCTTCTGTGAGAACTGCCTCGTGACCATCTCCAGGCCCCAGACATTGACCAGGACGCAGCGCGAGCAGGGAGTCGTGGTTACCCTCAAATACATCACCTGCCCGCTGTGCCGGCACGTCACCTCCCTCTCCGGGAACAAGCGGAACATCAGAGACGGGCTGCAGGCGAATGAGTGCGTCATGCAGCGGCTGGGAGCGGAGGGAGTCCTCGGCCAGGAGGGGGACGATGAACCGGAGGAGGCTGAGGACAAGGGCTGCAGAGGAAGGCTGCGACGCGCCTGGAAGAAAGTTCTGCGTAAAATTACTATAGCTGAGAGCGAAGGTGAGTGTTTAATGAATGGAGGATTGAAGTGATTCGTCAAGATTTTTACAAGTTCATACATTGATGTAATAAATGTATGCTGTAGAAAGAAAAAACACAAACATCAATACAAGTTATAATTCATAGCACATTTAGGCACAACCAAGCGCAATTACGCACAAGTCATTCCAGCTTTCCATTTTGAAGCCTATTATGAAAACCAATTGCATTTAAAATGATCATACATCAATAATATTACTTTAAAACTCTTAAGTTCAAAAACATTTAAAGAAATACCTGTATTGTCTTTGAATGTTTCTTTTAATTCAAGTCGTCATATAAACAACTAAACA
>OMNM01004015.1:8272-21319 GCA_900302745.1 Parablennius parvicornis | reverse complement strand
TGTTTTATCAGCTTTCAAATAAAGGCAGCAATGGGAGGAGATTCCGGATCTCTTCCTGTTGCAAGATAAAAAAAAACTGTTCTGACACCAGAAGGCTCTCAATCACATAATATTGTTTGTCAAAGCTGCAGAACAGGACAAGGGAAAAAACAAAAAAAATTAAAAGTAATATGGTTTGTTTATCGATTGTTCATCAGATCAAATCAATTCATTTAAGATACGAATCTATTTCGTGATGCGGATTGGAAATAGCATTATGTGTCGACCAATCACAGCTCAATGACAAGTGGAAATAACTGGCCGATGAAGTTGTTTCTTTTAACAAATAATAATAGTAAAGAGTTATTTGGAGAAAACCTGAAACTGCACCACGTTAGCTTGTCCATCAACAGTTTTCTACATGACGTGAGTCCAAAGACGATGATATTAATGAGAAATGTTTCAGTAAAAAAAGGTGTCATGAGAAGAAAAAAATCTGAATCCACTGAGTCTGTAGGATTTTGTCTGTGTCTTGTCCGTCTTGGTCTGAAGGAATTGTTTAAATGATCATCAACATATTCAAATGTGTTTTTCACACAATTCAATAATTCAATATTACAAATAAATTTATTTTGACTATTTTTAGAAACTCCTGATGGGATATACCAGTTTCTGTCTCTTAATCTCACAGATTTCTTTTAACGTCTGAAGTCAAACCGAGAGCTGAAATGTTGCACGATCCCTGCTTTGAATCCGGCAGCCATGACACTCAGTGTCACTCTTCATCATGGTGGCCCCTTCGAGGTTGGTGGAATAATGACACCTTAGTGACTCCTCTTCATGCTGACATCTAGTTGTTCATCACAATGTGATCCTTGGTAATGGAATAAGATCAACTTTAATATGTTACCATTGATAAGAACCTGTTTGACACCTGTTAAAGAACTGTCATGTTTTATTCTGGTGATGCAGAAACAATAAGGACTTTGCTTTAAAGCTTCAACTAAACCTAACCGGTATCCTAGAAAAGAATTTGATTCACAGATTCAGTGAAATCAACATTATTTGACTTCACAATCATTCATCCACCGTCTTCGCCCACTCCGGGTCAAGACGATCTGGAGTCCAGGCGGTATTGTAAACAAACAAGTAAACGATCATAGTAACTCGAAACTAATGAGGATATTTTTAGATTGCAGTGAGAAGATGAGGACTTACAGGTCGGGAGTGAACTACAACACTGCAAATACACAGGACTGAACTCAGACTCTGCTCAGACGACGTTTCAAATGAAGACGCACCATTTTTCAGTTTAAATTTTCTTGAAAATACAGGCTTTGTAAACGTCTGTTTACACTGAAGCACTGAAAATGATGTAGTTAGCATGTTGGGCCACTAGTTGGTGCTGTTGGTTTTTGGATTGTTATTTCGTACGTGGTGAACATCCACAGTAGCAGCGTTTACAAAAAGCTGCGTTTTCTCTCGTTTCCACGGAGACGGTCTCAAAGCATCTTCCATAGATTTCGTTTTTTTAGAGCCTCGGGCATCGTCGCTGTGTAAAGTCTATGAGAGGGAAGTCTATGGAGGAGGAAATCAGAGATAGAAAATATTATTATCAAGGGGTCTTAATCTGAAGGTCAAATTGAATGTAATTTTTTTGGGGCAGTGGAATAAACAAACGTGTTATTTTCTTGTGGTCAACATTTTAGCCATCTGACATAATTGCTAATATAGTACACGTGTTCGAGTCCGTTATTAGTCTTTTCTGGTGTTTGTATCTTACAGTATATCATTTAAAGACAAGTTGCTATGTTAGCAACTCAAGGAGGTTTTATATTTTCCCTCTGATTTCCTCCTCCATAAACTTCCCTATTTGTGATTCTGCACCAAACACCATAAAATCCAAAGTTACCATAGAATCCAGATGGTCTTGTAAAGCACGGCTCCTCTGGGTTGGGGGGTGGTGTGTGTGTGTGTAGTGTGTGTGTGTGTGTCTGTGTAATGGACAGCTGAGCGGTAGAAATGCCAGGTGACATTTAGCAGGCAACTTGGCAACGAGGGTAATTCCTCATCTCGAGCATCCTTAAGGCCCAGAGAGGCAGCTAATGGATAATTGGGAGAGCGAAAGAAAGAGAGACGAGTGGCAACACACCGGCGAGGCTAAAGAGAGATTGAAAGACTCCGGCAGCAACAGAAAAGAGTAGAGGGATGAAGGGAGGAGAAGAGGAGGAGTAATCTCTTTATTGGGTTGAATGACTTCTCTCGTTCGACTCCCCTGTGACGGACAGATAATGAGTGTGTGTGTGCGCACACACACATACACACACTACCGGACTCAAGCTAGATTTATAACCCCATTAGATAATACCTTGCACATCAGCAAGAGAGCTAAAATACTGTACACGTAAAGCTGTCCAAACAGTCTCAGCGCCTCATGAAGAACGCAACAAGTTCTCCGACTGTCTTTTATTCCATCCACAGATCAAGGGAAAACTTTCCTCTTGCTTAAAGAAAATTGATCAAATCCCAATAAGAAACACAATATTTGAGATCACATGTTGTTTTTACAGAATTTGTGACTAATTGCCCATATAGGACAATAATAATTAGTTAAAACCAGTTAGACTTAAAAAAGGATAAGTCTTAGTATCACAGAAGTAAGAGAATTATCAGCATTCTCTTCACAGTTCACTCATTGTGTTGGGTTTACATGGTCACTTTTTGGGCAATGTGATGGAGTGCATTCAACCACATGTTGGCAGTGTGAATACACCATTACCCAGAACAGAAACTCTGGTGAATATGAATTTGTCAGCTGTGGACATGCTTTCTTAGCCTGAGGCCTTGAAGAAACAAACTACATTACAGACATGCACCCAAAGGTGTGACAGTGGGAAGAAATCCTGATGCATTGTTTAAATGTGTCATAGAGTCTGAGACCAACTCCTGAGATCTCATCAACTGGATCGGGCCAATTCAATCTGGTAGAAGTGTGTACACAGTGCAAGTTTAACGGGATGGTATTGCTCATCATTATTTTGACTGCAGTTATCAATAGCCTCCTTAGCAAGAACTCACTACAGAACCGCGTTGATGGGACAGTTGTGACATCCCCTGCTTTGATCGGACAGCTGCATGGCTGTGGTGGAAAAGATCGTCTTTCACTTGCAAGGTTACAGGTTGGATTCCCATCTCCACCTGTCCACATGCCAAAGTGTTCTTGAGCAAGACACTTAACCCCAAAGGGCTCCTGGATGGATTGAAAACATTGCAAGGAAGCATTTAGATTAACTGGTAACCTGGAATAACCTGGCTGGTGTTTGTGTGTGACTGTGTGAATGTCACACACCTGGTTTAACCCCGTCACAACATTTTCATTTATCAAAGATTCAAGGACCTTGACTCAAGGACCTTTCATAGAGTGACTGTTTGTACAAGAGCAATGCTTTTTGTCAGCATTTCAACTTTTAAGTCGGAATTGTCTGTGATGAAGAGTCCAACCTTTACGAGTAAATTTGCAACTGTCGTTTGGATAATGTCTATGTTAAGAGTGCACTGTGGTGTAGTAGCTGGCCACATAGCGAGAATACTTCCTTTTTGATTACAGGTTTGGACACTGTCAGAAGAATTTCCCTGAAAATTTCCTCAGGGAGACAGAATACACAAGAATCAGACTGAGAGTGATTTGTAAAACTTTAAGACAATTTCATTACATTATTTTTGCAAGAAGAGACAAAGTCATAGTTCAACCTTTGCACAGTTGTTCACGAGTTTGTCAAACTATAAAGTCAGACAGTACCTTCCTAAAGGCTGGATTGTTTTGTGTCTGCATTGAAGGCCATCAAAAGCAGCACAGAGGTTCCAAAAAGTGCTGACACAGGTCATCCTTGAACACGTGACAATGAGACAAAACAAGATTTTTCTATGAGACACCATCTTCTGTAGAGTTTGGGTGTTTTCTTCAGGTTCTTCGGCCTCCTTCCAGAATAAAGGAACAGGGTGTTGTGGATAGTTAGTGTCTCTAAACGTTCTCATCTCCTGTGAGGCCACAGAGGTGAAGAAAGTCTCATTCCCTTCACTTGCTTGCTTGACCTTTTAACGAATGTGTTTTCATACAGACGATTCAGAGATTTTCACCACGAAATAACGATTCCCTCTTGTAGTGGATACTTCCTCTGACAAACGAACACAGCTCATCAGCATTCAAAGGTACAGACACAGAAACTCTTCTCAATAGAGCTCAGTAGCAGGACGTTTAGGCTGAATTTCTTTTTGACAGCTGAGATTATTGGACCTCTGCCACCTAAAGTATGTGTTGAAAAACCTGTTGAAAAATTCTATAATATGGGACCTTTAAGACCGATAAAATAGAGTGGACTATGGATGGATTCCTGATCGACAGTCAAATGTTTTGGCCAAAGTCAATACGTTTTAAACTTCTCTTTTGAAGCACCAATCATTATGTTTACTTTTTTTCATCCACAATATGCAACTTAAATGTCTTGCAGTTGGTAAGTGGGAACTGTGTTATTACCTGCTTTAAAAGTTTCAGCCTCCACAGAAACTTCTCCCAGCTCCTCCACCGATGAGGCTGAGTCGTCGCCATTAGCTCAGCCCATGTTTATCAATGCCAGTTTGAGTTTGTGTGTCCACCACACTCTTCTCCGTGTGTGTTTAGGTGTGCCATGCATATGCGAGCTGACGTTAACAGACAGGCCTCCTGCTCAGAGATGAATGAGAGGGCAGATTGTGTTGAAGCTGATGAAGTGGCCTGATGCTCATTAGACGCTTGCCGATAAGCTGATGGATGCGTCTCGATTTTAAGGCGGCGCTGGCCTAATGATGAATAGGCTTTTATTTTTGGGCAACACATCTCTCCGTTTTCTCCCAGAACAAACAAGCCCCTTCACTGTTTATTGGATTATTTGATTTAATAGAGAAAGTCTCATTAAAACAAATTAGTAGTGTGTGTGTGATTGATGACGGTCTTCAGATGGAAAGTGCAGAGCTCTTGTCTCAGGACAACTTGAGCTATCAGTTGGTTCATTCTTTGAAAGGGCTGAACATGTTTAGTCAGAATCTGCAAAGCGAAGCACCACGTGCAATGTTACACGTGTGGAGGAATTGGTGTTTAATCTCCTCTGGTGCTTGGGGGGACAGAAAGCTCATCCCATCACTGAGCTGTCTTCTGCATACAGAAACACACACAACACGACCTGCAGCTCTTTGCTGGTGTGAAACCTGCCACCTGCTTTTAAAACACAATATACATCAAGAAGCCGTTTGTCTAAATGTATGACTTTCAAACTGAGGATGAGGTTTGGCTCGGAGGACTCAAGACGCCGGACGCTGCCGTAGGTGGACCAACATGAAAAAAAAACATGAAAAAAAAATATAAATTCCAAATGACCAAAATAACAAATTTTTCAAGATCACAAGAGAATATGAAGAGATGTTGGAAAGTCCAAATATCGCAGTCAATATCCACAGGGGCGTTTTTTTTTTTTTTTTTTTTTTTTTGCATGGTACTGCATTTGAAAATCTATGCATGGTGTGCGTGACCTATCAACTTTCGTGCCTCCACCTAAATTTATTTAAAAAAATGTTCCTACTTTTTTCTGCGGTAACATACAATATACACGTCCAATATGATTGAAGGATTGCCTTTTCCTGCCTGGACAGGTTTGCTTTGCTGAGGAGACTGACTTTTCAGTGACCTTATTGACGTTCTTATCAACAGTATAAATGGCCACAGGAAAAGTTGCTAAGTAGAAAGATGAAGATCACAGCAACAGCAACTGTCACAACAGCACTTACATGACAGAAATCGAAGAAAATGTAAATAAAAAAAAACAGGAACAGCAATGAACAACGGAAGTATAAAAGAGCCAACTATAAACAAACAGCAGTAAAATGAGTCAACAAGGAAATATTTGTCCTTTTGTGACCAGAACAGAAACCAACGCCATGTCGGCTTCTATCAAACCTATTGACTTTATTCTGCCCGATCTTTCATCCAGCGACCCTTCATCAATACTATTTCTCTGTTAAGTCTTCTGCTTTTGTTGTTAGTTTGTAAATCCATTTCTTTCTACAAGGATCATCCAGAATATAGAGCATCTTCATTATGCTAACGGTGATCGTTTCACAGTAACCTGACAATTAGTTAAGATACAGTGTATTGTATTAACTGCTTGGTTGTTAGAGTGGTAGTCTCTCCATTGGAAGGTTGCTGGTTCAATTCCACATGTCCAAACATGAAGCACAAACGGTGATATTTCATTATAAGTCACCGAAAATGATTTTATCAGACAATTTCGGTCAAAAGATTTTGGAAAAAAAATGTTTTACATTTGCATTTAGACAATCGGGGAGAGACAGAGTTTAACATCACACGAGGTTTGTGTGACCTAGGTTTAAAGTTAGTGATGACAATGGATGTTGTTACACCAGTTTGTGCATTTACAATCACAAACGCTCGATTATGTTGAGGAGCAGAGGCTTAGTCCTCTCGTTAAACCGCCCTCTATTGGTTTGGCATGCTCATAGTAGCTCTTAACAAAGTTTTAATGCCGGTTTGTGGAAATATAAACATTTCTGAAAACAATCTAATATGAACAACATTATTTCTGAAAACATAGAGGATGAAATATCTGTTTTTGTACTTGGCTATGTGTAAATATGGCCTAAGTGCCATTGAGCAATGAGGGAGCTCCTTGATTCAGTGGTTTGTTAAATTTCAATCACAGTAACTAGTAACATGTGTCCAATCTGTTTTGAAGTAAAAGACTTGCACAACACTGAAAGTTATTGACTATTTCAGGGAAAAAGAAACCTCTACCAACGTAATGAACACCGTAATCAAAGACAGGTAACTAAACGCAAGAAAACTTTGGATAAACAGAGTCTCAGCTAATAGCTGAGAGGCATTTTGGTTTATACTGAAGTCACGAACAAACTGAAGCTGCCACACCTTTTTCAAGATTAATTTTCAGTGGAGTATAACTGAAAGAAAAGATGGAGACAAGATACACAGAGGCAGACAGAAATAAACAGGGATGATAGCTATGAATGAAGCTCAGTCATTATTAGATTATCACCTTTATGGATGAGAGAGAGAGGAGCCCGAGATCAGAGCGTGAGCTATTGATCGCCGAGCAGAAAGAACAAACAGGCTTTGAAATGATGCTCTGATTAGGCAAGCCGGCGTGATTACTTCATCAATAACACAAATGAAAAACACTCTCTCTTTATCGTTCCAGCTCTGCCTCTCTGCTACCATTCTTTAACTCTGCTTCTCATTTCTGCCTCTGTGAAATGAGGCTTTGGTGAATAAATCAATAAAGCCGCTGACACTCCGGCTGAGATCGCAGCATTTGAATGTCACCGCCGAGTACAGTCGTTAAGTGAAGACGCCATTCAGACGCTATGTTTCTCCCGTCTGAGACTTCGCTGGTGGGAAATGTTTGAATCACAAACAAAGGTCAACGCACATTAATACGGCCTCAGGTTCTAAAATCACCTAAATTTCTGATTGGTTCTCGTCAAACTAACTGAACCATTTTCTACTTCAGGTGTTTTGTTTAAACTGCTGGGAGACTCTCGCTCTCTTTTAAGTCTCAGGACCCATTTATTCAATGTTCTGAAATGAAAACAGAACATTTTTGTTGCATTCTGGGAGTCTGTTCACACGACAACAGTGCTCGGAGCCAGTGAATGGCCTCCGATTCTGTTTGTTGCTAAACACGAACAAACGCCCAAAATGCAACAGACTCGTCTGCTTTCCCTTTAAATTGTTGTCATGTAAACTTGACCTAAGTCTCACTGTCATTGGGTTGCAAGTATTCCATAAACTTAATCCAGAGAGTGAAACAAATCCTTTCTCCAAGCAGAATAAAGTGCTGGAGATCGATCGATATGTTGCAGTGACACCCAGTAAAGTGGGTTATAAAATAAAATGCACTTCAGCAACAATCACTACTCTTTCAGTTAATGTCCAAAATCATACACTTTGTAGTCGCAGCCGTTTTTCAAGCTAGAGTCTGAGGAACTGTAAAGAAGCAGATGTGCCTCTGGGGGGTTGGAAAGAGCAGAAAAACCAGAGCAATTAATTTGAATTGGAAATATTCTCATTGCAAAGAAAGATTTAACCACTTCTCCACTGTGCGTATCCATGTTGCCATCACAGCATCATGAAATTCTGAAGCAAGGCTTTCCAAAGCCAATTGTAATGCTGTGAGTACAATTCATTCCATTGTTCAGTAAAATCAAATTGTCAAATTTGTATTTTTGGCCTGAATGAACTCCAAAGCTGTCATGAGTGTCAGTCGAGGTAATTCCAGATGTTCCATTTAGAGTTTATACTAGTTCCAAGAAGGAGGGTGTTTTTCCAGGAAAAAAGGTGAAACTAATAAATAAAAAGTCCGATATGGGTCCTATTTATGGACTGAGAACATCAGAGTGACCTTAGCAAAAGCTTAAAGACAGTCAAAACACATAAGGCCCACAAACACTTCTTCCAAAGCACCTCATCTGCTTCCCTCTTCATTTCTTTTTACCTTTCCGCCATCCATCGTACTCAAACATTGAATCCAGGCTTCCCACATCACTCCGCACTCCTGACCCGGCCTCTTCTCACACCCTCCACTGTTTAAACTAATGAAAAAAAGATGTAATGCATGTGAGAAGAGCCTCTCCACTCCTCTCCATCCCTGCCTACTTCGATCACTTCAGCCCTCTTCTTCCTCCATGCATGCCTCTCCTCTAGCCTCCATCCATTCCTCCCTCTGTTCTTCCCCCGAATATCATCCCACATCTGTCGTTCTCTCCTTAGTCTGTCCTCGCACGTTTTATACATTTCTCTCATTGAAATTCATCGTTAATCCTTTTAATCCATTCTTGAATTTTCCCTTCATCAATCAGCCGTCTGCCTCGCTGTCCGCTCTCTTTTACAAACCACATAATCACTGAAAGATTGTAAAATCTTATATAAGTGAGTGGGGAACGCCATTTTTGAAGTGGGATTTTACAGTAAAAGTTATGAGTCAAAAATAAAGCAGATATATCTTATTCAAGGCTTAATGGAGTCTCCCATTGTAGGATATTATCCATCATTTTATTATATGAGGTTTTAAGACTCTTGTGTAGCTTTCAGGGACATCAGTTGAATGGATATTAAACTTAATGACAGTAACTCAGACTTTGAAATGAGTTTGTTGTCTTGGAGTCTATTATTCTGAAAGGAGAAATAAAGTGTGTCCTTGCTTCCTTCCTACCACATAAACCATGTATATATATATAAATGTATACGTGTGTGTATTTCAATACTTTCTATACAAAATACTTAATGCAAATGTAAACGGAGGAGAAAAAAGATTAATTAAGCGAGTTTTCAGCTTGATTTTTAAACACTTGAGATTTTATTCATACACATTACAATGTGCTATGCTACCTGACTGAGACACGCCTTTGGAAGGCTTTTAAATACCACAATATTAGGCAATTTTACATTTTGGAACTTCAACAAAATGGTAAATGGATATTCCTTTTATAGCAGTTATACCTGGTGGCAGCAGTCCCCTCTGCGCTTTAGATAATCACACAACCACACATGGTGCTCAATCCATCCATTACTGGGCAGTTTGGGGTTCAGTGTCTTGTTCAATGACACTTTGACATGTGGAGATGGGGAAATGAAACAGCAATCTTCTGACTGAGAGACAACTGCTTTATCACCCAAGCAACAACCTTCACCAAAGAACTCATGTTAGGCAGCGAAAAGGCTCCACAATAATAAGTAGTTTAGTGTGTTTTCATTGTATAAGTGAAGGTTGAGTAGAACACAAGTTTCATTCAGTATTTAATTGGTGATGAAACTCATAAACCTCCTGTGAGCCCACCACTCACAGAGGCTATCATAGGGGTTGGGTGCAGTGTGAACTGGGTGGCATTCGACGGCAGAGGCCTCGACGACCCGATCCCCTCAGCGAGGACATGGAATGTGACCTCGCTGAGGGGGAAGGAGCCTGAGCTGGTGCGGGAGACTGAGAGATACCGTCTAGATATAGTCGGGCTCACCTCCATGCACAGCATGGACTCTGGAACCCAGCTCCTTGACAAGGGCTGGACACTCCACTTTTCTGGAGTTGTCCGCGGTCAGAGGCGGCGCACTGGTGTGGGCTTGCTTATTGCCCCACAGCTCAGCCGCCATGAATCGGAGTTCACCCCGATGACCGAGAGGGCTGCGTCCCTACGTCTTCGGGTAGGGGACAGGTCTCTGACTGTTGTTTCGGCCTATGGACCGAACAATAGTTCGGAGTACCCAACCTTCTTAGAGTCCCTGGGAGGGCTGCTGGATAGTGCTCCACCTGGAGACTCCATTGTTCTTCTGGGGGACTTCAATGCCCACGTGGACAATGACAGCGAGACTTGGAAGGGTGTGATTGGGAGGAATGGCCTTCCCGATCTGAACCAGAGTGGTGTTCTGTTATTGGACGTCTGTGCTAGCCACAGTTCGTCCATAACAAACACCATGTTCGAGCACAGGGGTGTCCATAAGTGCACGTGGCACCAGGACATCCTAGGCTGAAGGTCGATGATCGACTTTGTGGTCATGTCATCTGATCTCCGGCCACGTGTCTTGGACACTCCGGTAAAGGAGAGGGACAGAGATGTCAACTGATCACCACCTGGTGGTGAGTTGGATACGCTGGCCGGGGAGGATGCCAGACAGAGCCGGCAGGCCCAAACGTGTTATGAGGGTCTGTTGGGAACGACTGACTGAACCGTCTGTCCATGCAGTCTTCAACTCCAACCTCCGGGAGAGCTTCTCACAGACCCCGGGGGAGGCTGGACACATTAAGTCTGAGTGGACCATGTTCTCTACCTCCATTGTGGAAGCTGCTGCTCGGAGCTGTGGTTGCAGGGCCTCTGGTGCCTGTTGTGGCGGCAATCCCCGAACCTGGTGGTGGACACCGGAAGTAAGGGAATATAAGTAAGGGAAGCTGAAGAAGGAGTCCTATCGGCCGTTGTTAGCTCATAGAACTCCCGAGGCAGCTGACAGGTACCGGCAGGCGAAGCGTACCTGAGCGCAGGCCGTGGTGGAGGCAAAAACTCAGGTCCCGGAGGAGTTCGCGGAGGCCATGGAGGAAGACTATCGGTCAGCCCTAAGGAAATTTTTGCAAACCATCCGGCGCCTCAGGAAGGGGAAGCAGCTCTCCACCAACACTGTTTACAGCGGAGGTGGAGAGCTGTTGACCTCAACCAGAGATGTCGTCGGACGGTGGAAGGAATACTTCGAGGAACTCCATAATTCCATCACCACATCTTCCATTGCGGAAGCAGAGGCTGGGCTCTCAGAGGCGGACTCGTCCATCACCCAAGCTGAAGTCACCGAGGTAGTTGCGAAGCTCCTCGTGGGAAGGCACCGGGAGTGGATGAGATCCGTTCTGAGTTCCTTAAGTCTCTGGATGTGCAGGGACTGTCATGGCTGACATGTGTCTACAACACTGCGTGGCTGTTGGGGACAGTGCCTTTGGACTGGCAAACTGGGGTGGTGGTCCCTCTTTTTAAGAAGTGGGATCGGAGGGTGTGTTCCAACTACAGGAGGATCACACTCCTCAGCCTCCCCAGGAAAGTATATTCCAGGGTACTGGAGAGGAGGAT
This sequence comes from Parablennius parvicornis, assembly GCA_900302745.1. NCBI lineage: Eukaryota > Metazoa > Chordata > Actinopteri > Blenniiformes > Blenniidae > Parablennius > Parablennius parvicornis. Next base: position 9,676 of record OMNM01004015.1, on the reverse strand, counting down.
CCGGCCGTTGGTCGAACCTCGGATCCAAGTGGAACAATGCAGTTTTCGTCCCGGTCGTGGAACACTGGGCCACCTCTATACTCTCCAGGTACCACAGGATCTCGTCTCTGCTTTTTGCAGATGATGTGGTTTTGTTGGCTTCATCGAACCAATACCTTCAGTGTACACTGGCACGGTTTGCAGCCGAGTATGAAGCAACTGGGATGAGGATCAGCACCTCTAAATCCGAGGCCATGGTTCTCGACCGCAAAAAGGTGGCTTTCCCCCTTCAGGACGGCGGAGTGTCCTTGCCCCAAGTGAAGGAGTTCAAGTATCTCGGGGTCTTGTTCACGAGTGAGGGGAAGATGGAGCTCATGCGGACATTGTATCGGTCCGTTGTGTTGAAGAAGGAGCTGAGCCGGAAGACGAAACTCTCGATTTACCTGTCGATCTTCGTTCCTACCCTCACCTATGGTCATGAGCTCGGGGTCATGACCGAAAGAACGATATCCCGGATACAAGCGGCTGAAATGAGTTTCCTCCGTAGGGTGGCTTGGCGCATCCTCAGAGATAGGGTGAGGAGCTCAGTCACCAGGGAGGAGCTCGGAATAGAGCCGCTGCTCCTCCACATTGAGAGGAGCCAGCTGAGGTGGCTCGGGCATCTGTTTCGGATGCCTCCTGGACGCCTCCCCAGGGAAGTGTCCCGGGCATGTCCCTCTGGCAGGAGGCCTCGGGGCAGACCTTGGACACGCTGGAGGGACTATATCTCTCAGCTGTCCTGGGAACACCTTGGGGTCCCACCAGAGGAGCTGGAGGAAGTGTCTGGGGCGAGGGAAGTCTGGGTATCTCTGCTAAGACTGCTGCCTCCGCGACCCAGCCCCAGATAAGTGGCTAGACAATAGATGGATGGATGGATGAAACTCATAAAAGGAAGGAAATAAATGGAGATATTTTTAGATATGTGCTTTTCAATCAAACAGTAGTATTTGGTATATAGTATACAGGAAGTTCACAGTATGACAAGTTGTAGTTTGTGTTTCTACCTCTCTAAAAGGCTGTTAGTAATTCCAGAATAATGTCAAATACTCTCAAGGACATAATGAAGTGAGACATTTCCTCTCTCGTTTCCTTCACTCCAAAGCATATTTCTGATTGTACAGCGAGTATGGGCATTAGATTTATCTGAGGGACCAACATGAAACACTGAGGCTACTGTCAAGGGCCAAGTTTAATAGGTTGTAGTTCATCCATCCATCCATCCATGGCTGAAGTTGTTTCAAGCTTGTCAGAGAAAATTAAATATGGTATAATGCCTAGGTCTGCTGTAAAGTGTGGATTATTTGTTCACTGGTATGTATGTATGTGTGTGTGTGTGTGTGTGTGTGTGTGTGTGTGTGTGTGTGTGTGTGTGTGTGTGTGTGTGTG
>OMNM01004014.1:3962-40474 GCA_900302745.1 Parablennius parvicornis | reverse complement strand
CAATACACACACACACACACACACACACACACACACACACAGTTGTATTAATTTTCACATCTGCACAACCTTTCATTGTGGTGATAAATGAAAGGCTGAGGTCTTGCTATTAAATCAGCGCTCTCTCTCAGGTGATTGAATAAGAGTTCCTACTCCCTAGATTGATATCACGCCTCTTCGGTTGGCAAGAGAAAAAAAAAAAATATCATGCTGCCTGTACTGAAGACACATCATCATCTAAAGGTTCGATGGACTTTTCTTTGTTTTTGTTTTTTTAAGATCAAAACCCATCAACATCAGCTGTGCCAAGCATGGCAAGATGGAAAAACCTTGCAAATATATTTTATGCAATTCTTTACTACTGCTTATGAATCTGCAGCAGAATCCATGATCCCTGCACTCTGTCAAGCCCCTCACGTAAAGAGGCCTGGGTGGGCAGTGAGTTAATTGTCATTTCATTCGGCACGACAATGGAGGCTGCCTGTTAAATAGAGCCGTTTCCTTGGCAACACACATTAAACACCAGTGTAGTTTTATTCGAAGACTTTAATTCATGCTTTGTCTGACAGGTAACAAGAGGTTGATGGTTTCTGTCTTAATTGTCATGAGTGGGACGATGCAGATCTCTCCAGTGAGAAGTGGAACGGGTGGAAAACACCCGGCAGTCGCAGGCCTGAAACCCAATACCAGCTGCGGTTTGGTCTCGGCGCCGTTTTTAGACAGGAAGCAATCAAGGTGAGTTTTTAACTTCATCTCTCCACTCTCTGTTTCTCTATGGCGTTCATGTCCTTGATCAAACATTAACTCCATGGGAAGCGATAAGACACACACAGAGCCCACCTGTTCTCTGCAACACACACACACACACGCACACACGCACACACACACACACACACACACACAGCTGTATTTGTACAATCTTGTAATGATGCTGCTTGCCTCTGCAATCAAGGCAGCGAGAGCAGCAAACTGTATCACGACAGAGCACACAAAGACAAAAGCAGACTCGGAGGAGTCCATCCACTAATCAAAAGAAAAGACCAATCTCACAATCACGCTGCCCACTGCCTCCCGTGGGAGTGAATCTGTGCTCGGCTTCATCCAGGCACAAGTGCAGGGGGACAGAGAGGAGGATTACAGTCCGGTGACCTATTCTTCTCCCCGCAGCAGCCGGCCAGCCGGGCCGAGATGAGCTCTATTCACCATTCCTATCTCGTAGCTGCAGCCCCGCAGGCTCATCCATCTCCATTTCCCACTGCCTGTCGTCGTGTCTCCTGCACCAGCTCAGCCTTAATCAATCTAATTACCAACCACAGAATAGACCCCAGACCCATCTAGCTGTCCACCCATGTCTGCTAAACCTTGCCGAGCATTGCTCTTTGCTGTTTACTTGCCAGCTTCCTGGTGGAGCTTTATTAAAAGATACTTGATTTGAAGGTTTTGCAGTAAAACAAAGCAAGTGGGTGGATATGTCAGTTTAGTAAATAGATTTGATCAGACTTTCATGTGTTTTTATCATTCCATCATAAACACATTTCTATTGGGAGAATTATGCAAAAATGATATATGAAAAAAATGTGATTACTTTCCATTTGGAGGCAAATACTTCATGTTATTAAGAATCCTTGATTCAAACTGCCATTGAGAAATAGTTTTTACATAGATTAAAAAAATATTTTTTTTCATACACATGGCCCCGTGAGTCATAAATAAACACCACATAACATATTTATAGCTTCGCTGTACGTTTAAAATAGACATATATTCAGGAAATGTCGAGAAATATTATTATTAAGCTTCCCGGCACATTTCTCTTCAAATTCATTTAAATATACATTTATTCAACCCTCTATTATATCATGTGAATTTAAACAAGAACATTGGACAAATACTACTGTTAATTTGAAATACTTAGCACTTGTTATCAATACATCGCGAGAAAGTGAAAATGAGCTCGCATGTGCTTGTCTACAACTTACTGATTTGTACAAAGGAATCCAATCACATTCCTACTAGCTCTTTATATTACAAAACGTGGCCAAGCGAGGAGGGAAAATTAGTCTGATATTTCTCCCTCTCCCTCTTTGACAATGGCAAGCTAATTAAAATCCTGGCATTTCATATTCATGACTAATTAGCTAAACGAGATGGCAGCTCCAAAGTGGGCTGCACTTAATTAAGCCGGAGAATTTGAGTTACACCTTGGTTGCAGAGGTGTACGTCTGTGTGTACATTGTGTGTGTGCGCGCTCATCTTGTCTTCTGCCCTGGCATTTTCCAAGAAGCTGACCCCCCGTCTCTTCAGAGGCAGAGGGTAAAGGTTACTTTTCCCTGTATATACTGTAAAAGCGTACACCATCCATGTTGTCCCATAGTGTCTGTAGCTTTATGTGATGCTAATTATCAAGGTGCTATTGTACAGTAAGTATTCTACACATCAGCTGAGGAGATATAATGGTACTCATGGAAACTTTTCTACACATTTAGTTGTTATTGGTGTAAAAAGTGCTGTTAAAAAAAGGAAAAAAAAAGGCAATAGAAACTGAGAACATATCTGTTATTAGGTATCATTAATAATTAGCGTGAGAGAGATCTCTTTGTTTATTGCTTTTAATTATACCGCATCATATATTAGTGTTGCTTTCAGACTGAATTGGGAGGAAAAAGTTCTTTGAGGTAATTAAAATAGACATGAGCAAGAAAAAAAATGTGCAATTACTTTTCCAGAATGTTTTGTTGCTTTACTTATGTTGAACTGGAGAATTGATATGGTGTCAAATAGTGGCTCTGGTGTTGGTGATAAGCTGTTGTTTCCAGTGAGAAGCAGCTTTTCTGTTATTTTAGTAAACCTGAAAATGAGAGAATCATGTCTCATGTACTAACTCGTGTTTCTGACAGCAGTATGAAAAATGTTCCATCCAGTCATCTTGATGCTCTCTTCAGTGGTGACATGATGTCTCAGGCCAGTGAAGGTGCAGCTAAACACCTGCATCCAACTTCCACCAGAGGAGACCCTTGACCCTTATTGACAAATCATTTCTGTCCAGAGGTCAAGATGCTAATGTTGTTCCTCTGGCTGGATTCAATTATTATTGTACAATTGTAGTATCTTAAGAAACTTTTCAATACTTAATTTTTATGTCTCATCCATCAGTTTGATTGTGGATCATCATGACCCATGGGTTCTCTAAGCCTAAACTACATGACTATTGCATTAAATAAACTAAATTATGTGATGGATGGAGATCTTAAGAGTGCGCTGCTCTTAAAACCTTTTCAGTACTTTTCTGTAAATTCTGATAAAAAGAAGAGTGGAGTTTTATTCAAACTTTTATACACACACAAAAAAAGTTGAATTATTTCTTGAAGCTCAGGAGATGAAACGTTTCGATTTATCTTCTTTCAGTTTGTTGGGCCGTTTTACAATTACAACACAGGAGTCTGTAGGTTAGGGTTTTACTGATTTTGTGGTTAAAAGTTTATATATGTGTAACCCTGTGGCACAATCCAATAAAGTTTCCGTTGCCTTTTATTCACTCATGTCTAAGTGCGAGGCCGAAGTTCTCTAGTCTGTGATGCAGGAGCAGAGAGAATAAAGTACTCATAGATAAGAAGGGAAAAGTAAGTACGTAAAACTTTCTGCTCAAGAGTCATCTCAATCAGAAAATCCTTTCTCATTCTTTACAAGATTCCCAAATCCTGGATAAAACCACAAAAAGACTAGAGTGCAATGCAAACCTCTTTCTGCATGTAGAAAGATTTGTAGCCATCAAAGCTCTTTGAGCCCGATTACTTTCTTGAAGTCGTGTTGGACAGATGCTGAAAAGCACCCAAGTACAAAAAACTGGGAAGTGAGGAAAAACTAAAAGTTGCCCCACTTTGTGAAACAGTCATAAAAATCTACGTGTGATTTGCATCAATTCACAAATACAATGTGTACAACAAATAAATTACATTAAATTATAAAACATTGTCTTCTTAAACTTTAACTAGGCGTCTTAGCTGCTCAATTTTGCTTTTTTGTATAACTTTGTTTAACTTTTTATACGTTTTTCTTGCTTCTGTATTTTAATTGATCTTACCTCTGTTTTCTGTTTTTAGTGCTGTAAAGCACCTTGCGACTCATGTCTGTAAAAGGTGCTAAATAAATAAATGTCTATTCCATTCTATTCTATTCTATTCTATTCTATTCTATTCTATTCTATTCTATTCTATAAACAAAATAACAGCCTCATTCCCGCAATCTACAACACAACTTTGTTATTTAATCAGCGTCACAGCATCACTCCTGAATGCAACCAGAGTCACTTTCCTCAAATGTATCAGCCTCTCGTCCTTTTAGTTGCAAGAATATGCAGAAAATAAAAGTAACTAAGTAAGTACTTTTATTTATAAAGCACTTTTCACAGATAAAATCACAAAGTGCTGTACAAAAAGTGGGTGAAGCTTCAATATTGATAATTATAAATCCATATATGAGTGGAAAAAATACAATAATTAATTCTGATAAACTGTAATGACCATGTATTTTTGGCAAAGGGAAAGAAATGGCACTGCCTAGAAATAAGCAACTAGATTTTCTTGTTTATCTTTGACATATCCAAAAATGTGATCATCACCAATGTCTTGTACTCCCACTATTTGTTTTATAGAAAATATTTATTTTTCTCAGTTTCTTGACAAAAACTTTCAAACATAAATCTGCATTTAAAGGGCTGGCATCAACAAGATTATTAAGAATATATGTTCACTTAGCAAAAAGAAAAAGTGAAAATATGGATGAAATGAAGTAAAAGAATTAAAGGCAATTGGTTTAAAAGGTTTTGCTAAAAAGAGTAATACTGGACAAATCCATGCCATTAGCTTTAAAGCAGTCAGTATGATCACAAAAATCTAAAATCAATACAACATAAATGGGTGAAGTCAACAATTTAGTTGCACACAAATTCTAAGTGATTAGAAATTAAGATTGCTTGAATGATTCACTAGTTTCCAATGCTAAGCTAAGCTAAGCAGCTGCTGGGAATGATGTACTGTAATACATGCACAGACAGAGACCAGTATCAATCTTCCCATCTAGCTTCAGGCAAAACAGAGTGAATAATTGTGTCATGGAAATGTTAATTCATTTCTCCAAAATTTGCTGCAGAAAAAAAGCAAGTGTAATGCAGGAAACAATTAAATTCATATTAACCTTTTCACAACAGTGTTTCCTCATAGCATGCCTTCTGGGTTTGATTATCTGACAGTTCTTGAAATGCAACGCTCCTGGTCTGACGCCGACTAGATTTTCTTTTCCTCAAAATGATGAAATATAATCAGTTATGAGTATGAGTATGGCATCATTAAAAAAAAAAAAAGAAGAAGAAGAAGGAATTCTCGGCTTTTGGCTGAACTCACACACAATGAACTGAGCGTATGCATTGATGCATTATTTATTTTGTGTGACCTTCATCGTGCCCTCTCAGCATTAAAACTCTTCAACGCCATAATTACAGTTGAAAGCTGGGGGGATTCAGTGTGTGGGTGTTTTCAGAAGCAGCATGCTTTTAGCTGAAGGGAATAGGATGTCAGTTTCCACTCACTCGCAAAAGGATGCGAGGCCTCTTGCTGCCGTTGTTTGCGTCACAGCATCACTGCAATAATCTCTATAATCTTGATGAAAGCATGATGCTGTCTCCTCTTCACTCTCTTTGAACTCAGCTGGTCTGCTTAGTGAAAGAAACTTTCCAGGGGTCCCCTGTAATGAATGGACCCCGTGTTGGAGAGCTGTAAATAGTCAAAATTACAAAACCACACACTTCCTTAATGTAACTGTCTCATTTGGAGGTTTAAAGGGATTACAGGGACAGTAGTGTTTCCCCCCTCTTCAGGCAGTCTGTGTCATTAGTGCAGCAGTAAAAGCCTCGCTGAGAAGAAAACAGGCAGACAAGGTTGTGTTTTCAGCTACGATTTAGGCGATGAAGAGGAAGTGGATGTTTACAGGGGCTTGCAGCGTTGAGGTGAGGCGTCCCAAAGGCAGGAAATAAAAATAGGGTAAACATTAACACATAATTAGGATTTCAGGCTAAATATACAAAACACAGTTACGCAGACTGGAACAGACACACATGCACACACACATGCACACACACATGCTCTGTGAGCACAGTTAGAAATAAGAAGTACATTTTTACACTCAGAAAAGGCAAAATGTATAGCCTCTAAATTCAAGTGGTTCCACGCATTTTTTTCTTTCATTGAGGATCCAGATTTGATCCTGTGAAGGTGCTCGACGGCAAACGGACCTTGATAACGCACAAACACAAAACTTGATATCAGCTCTACAGATACATTGTTTAAGTGTTACAAGCTCACCATAGCTGAAAGATTTTATGTTACACAATTGCCATAACATGGAATTAATGCGAGCCATAAATCAAAGGCTATGGTTTACATATTACATAATTTATCACGTTAACGTGCTACTAACATGAGCTCAAAATATAAATTGCTAGTGACATTTATTTATTCAGTTTGTTCCATTAAATATAAGACTTTAAGACAGACTCTGGGCCTCGAATGACTTTGACGTTGAATATGGACATTCTGCTTTTAGAAAACATGATTTTTAGCTTTTTCTGCTTCAAGCGTTTGTCTTGAATAAAGCAATTTATTAATCAGACATCAATGTAATCGGGTTTACCGTTAGTCACATAACTTCACGTTCTCATAGAGAAATTAACAAAGGTGGGAAATGATGAAGTATTTGCATATTTTTTTTACTGTTCCTTATAGGAAATTCTTCAGGTATCTGTTTTCCAGAGATTACGAGATTTTCACAAAGATAACCATTTATTTCCCGAAATTAAGTGTCACATCAAACTAATAGCCTGTTTTTACGTTTTGTTTTATTTTAAATGTCAAAAGTTATTTAGATTCTGATTCAAAAAAATGATACACATTGAACTGTGGTCCATTTATTGCTAATAGGCGTGTGCATGTATATGTTCTATTAATATTGTTTCATGCTTCAAAAGAAGTATTGTGTATCAAAGATGTTAAAAGTCCACTTTCACTCTTTCAGTACTTTCATTCACTTACATTGGTACTTTTACGCAAGTGTTTTTGACTTCTACTTCTAGAAAGCATGTTAAAATGATTGCATTTATTCACGTTTACTGAACTTGGATCTTCACATCTGCAATAGTAAACAGACTTCATGTATTCATGTATTTACTTCTACCGATGCAAAGAGCTCAAACTCAACTCAAACTTCATTGAATTACCCAAGAAATCTTTGACAGGGCAAGAATGCCATAAATGTATTTTGGACTTTTTATTTCTGATTATGAAGGTTGTGAGTGAACTGTGATAATAAACAAGGTAATCATGTAAGACGATATTTTACATCTATTTTGAACTTTGTGCATCATTGACACAAGTTTCTACACTCGGTCATAACAGGGTTTAATACTTTATTGTTCTTAAATTAGCATGGGCTTCAGTATCCCTGGACTCGGAGACAAATCTTCTGCTTGATACTTGAACCTCTAATTGAAATGAGTAATGACATACTAGTCATTTGTGAAATGCCCCTTCAAACAAATATAGACAGAGAAAAAGAGTAATCAGAGACACTCTGAGGGAGGAAATAATCAAAAAGTATGCCAAATATGTTCTTTAATTAAGTAATGAGGCAAATTTTAGTGTAATTGGGTTTCAAGATATATAATAGACTGCGAGCAGCAGTTGGTAGCTCGAAAGGACATGTCTTAATGTGTATGTAATAATTGGAGAAAAAAAAGAAAACCTTTAATGATACATTTACCCACCGTTGAATAAGCTCAATATAAAATTGTGCAGTAACAGCAACGCCAAGTGTAGACGTCTGGACAAATTTTTTATTTGCACTTGTGTTTTTGTCGCTTTAATAGGCAGAGCTGGACACAGATGCTCTCTCTTTATTGTCAGAAGAACATCCTTCCTTCTTCTGTCCTTCTTTATCTATCTCAGGGTCATGGGAGACACCTGGTCAGATCAAAAGTCCATCACAAGACAAACATAAACAGACCCAGGAGCAAATTGCAATCACCAGGTAGCCGTAGTACCCTTGAAGGTAGAACATGCAAATTACACATGTCTCTCAATGCTAATGTCTGAATAATATTCAGTATGTTTCTATGTCACTCTATATATGCCAGCTTTCTACCCACCACAGATGAATAAAGCTAATAAATCACCAGGCCTAAGAATACTGGAGACAGGAGCAAAGGAGGTACTGCGTGCTGACATGGATGGAGGGTGGAGGATCGGTGGAGCACCACAGAATGAATTTTCTGAGGGACTCTGTGCCAACATTTCTCCTCTAATAAAACCACGGTCTTCCTCTGCCTCGTACTGCAAGATTACAGAAGCCTGCTTTATTGGTTCATATCCGACTGGCTGCTGCAGCCACAGGGGTCTTTGTATGTGTGTATATGTGTGGTTATGGCCAGCACTCACACAGTATTAAACCCTCACAATATCAAACCTTTCAGACAAAGAGAAAGGAAGCAAGTTGATGGAGAGGAACAGAAAGGGGGCCCAGAGGAGACATGTACACAATAGAAGGAGTTTAGCTTTTTTTCCCCCAGTTTCATATTAAAGCATCTTTGACATAAAATCGGATCCAAGTGGTGAAACTGGCTTAGCTTGAGGTTTGACCCTCCTGCTTTGACATCCCCCCGTGTCTTCCTGCAGTACGATTGGCTTAATTAGGATCGTATTTGAAGGGGATTTATCATGCCAATCACACTGACTGGTTATGAGTGACAACCAACGGGGAAATAAAAGGCAATTAAGAGCCCACACACACTCGGAAACACCTACCTGTGGTGAGCTGTCGGAGATGAGCTCGTCTCTGTAGACGCCCGATGGCAGTTCCATAACCTGAGTGACAAAGACATGGACACCACAGTCAAGCAAGATACGATGTGTAAAACTCAGGGGCGGAACCTGGGTTGTTCACAGTTTTGGGGTCAGTGGTTGGAAATTAGATGAGGGAGTTTCTCTACCAGTGTTTCTCACTTTATGACTTTTTAAAATCTCCAGGAAGGCCACAAAAAATAATACATACTACAGGAGGACAGAGGACTTCTTTCAGAAGAATATATGTTACTACTTCTGAAGCAATAAAAGATAATTGTATTTCTATATATATACACGTTTTACTCATCTGAGAGGATGAGAGGAACACAACATCTGCTTCCACAGAACTTTGTTGAAGATAAATATTTCACATAGTTAAGTGAATATGGAGTAAAAGTTTATTTTCAACTGTTTTCTAATTGTTAGACTAATCTTAATTCACGGTTTAGTCAACAGGAAAGTTATTGAAGAACATCTTCAACAGAGTGTTAGCTTGATATTTGGTTCAAATGAGGCTGAAACAATCCTCGCAGTATTTTCAACAGTTTCCCAAACCTGTTTTAGACCAGTTGTGCTAAATATTGTGTCAAAGCGAGACCCATTCTAATCAAATCTAGGTCATAAATTGACATATGTTTGTCTCATTTTCATATCAAACATACAAAAATATAGATATACATAAACAAAAGCTCAACATGCTTGAAAAGGAGTAGGAGGAAGTGTAAGCTCAATAAATCCTACCTCGTCTCCAGTCAGTCTGTTTGCATCCGGTGTTTTTTGTTCCCCAATACTCAACAACTTAAATAACCACCATTTGTTTGTATTGCTGTTTGAGCGGCTTCATGCTTGGACATTGACTCATCAGTCTTTGCCACAGTTTCATTAAATTTCATGAAAATGTCAATTTAATGACTATTTTTCCTTTTGAAAATATGAATGCTGATTAATGTAGTTTTTTTTCCCCAAATTCAGTCCATTTTTTAACTTGGTTTACATCAATTTGTCATTCAAAGTATGTCATGCTCTTATTTAGGTCCAGCCCATTTGTTATTTGTTTTGTTTGATTCAATATGGCCCCTGCGCACACATGAGATTCCTGCATTCTTCTTCTTACATGGACATCTATTTCCTCCAATTATCTGCAGCATGAGGGGTTATTTCAGGGTAATTAAGGTATTTGTACCACTGTATGTGGGGTCCATTCACGTATCCGCACCACCCTCCTCCTGAAAACCAGTGTGCAACCATGAGGAAAATTAATTTCTAATTATGTGACCCTCCTCTCGAACCTGCTTTTTCCCATTAGCCTGTATATTTTGACAGCGTCTAATGTTGATATGTACACACTCTCTCCACCTCACTCCATGTATCAACACGCTTTCTGCTCAGGAACCAATTTTTTTGTGTGCACTTAATCCCAATTTCTATTCACATGGCTGCAAAACTAGCTTTAAAAACTGCTCTTTTCCAGACAGGTGGCTGGTTTTTATTCATCCCGTCTGCGATGGAATTTGCAAGCTGTCAGGAGGTTCTAGCAGGGGACTCAAACACCAATCTGGCAAGCGTGTTTTTCTTTCTACACCAGCACATTTAGGATTTTCCCCCGGTGCGTGCGCGCTGATTGGATCTTCTGATGTGCAGTCAGTCCTGCATGCAGATGAAACAGGGTGCACAACAGATGAGCTCATAAAAGCCAAACTACAGCTTTACTTTTTGCCGTTGACTCCTCCAAAACTTCTTTATACCAGCAATATCTAAAAATATGTGTTTGGTAGAATAATCAGAGTACGTTAATAGGTCCCATTGTAGCTCCGGCTGCTCGAGTCATTGTCCTTCTGGAAAGTGACCCTACACCCTCGTCTCAAGTCTTTTTCAGACTAACAGATTTTCCTCCAAGATTGCCTTGTATTTGCGTTCATCCATCTTCCCGTGAACTCTGAGCAGCCTCGCTGTCCCTCATGAAGTAAAGCATCCCGTCACAGTTTTCGGCCGCAGTGTTTTGCATTCATTCCAAAAAGTTGTTTATGTTTGATATGACCAGACCACATTCCTCCACGTTTGCTGTGTCTCCAACACGGCTTGTGGAAAAACTGTATTTTTTCTTCTTGCTACTCTTCCATAAGGTCACGATTTTGTTTAGCACTACAAATACTGTAGTTGTCCTTTGGAGAGACAGTCCCACCTGAGCTGTGGATCTCTTCTGTTTCTCCAGAGTTACCGTCACTCTCTCATGCTACTTCTCCAATCAATGCTCTCATGAGCTTTCTGTCAGTTTAGGTGAAAGACCTTCACTTGGTAGGTTTCTTAGTTGTTTATATTGGGTTTTTTTTTTTTTTTTAACTTAAACTTGCGTCAAACTTCTACACAACTTTATCTCTGACCTGTCTGGTGTGTTCTTTGGTCATGATACTGTTCATAAATGTTCTCTAATGAACGCCTGAGGGCTACATAGAACAGCTGGATTTATACTTTAGATTAGATTGCACACAGGTGGACTCGATTAACTAATGACGTGACTTCTGAGGCCACATTTACATGTACCTGGGGTTTTACAAAACGGATATTTCCCCCTCTACGTTTACAAAAATCCTGCATTTAGCCTACACCTGTTTCAGAACTAATATGAGCAGCCAAACCTGTAAGCGGGCAACGTAACGAGAATCATGATGACATGATAGCCAATCAGAATCCTGGAATAAAACACGACTTCATGAATTGTGACATTAATATCCGCCTACCCTCCTTTAGAGAAGACCAAAGACACAGAGTTTATCCAGATCTCCACTGTGGCCGGAGTTTTTAGGAATCATCGAGTCGCAGGTGCGTTTATGTGTAAATGTGCAGCCCAATGAGAAATATTACCATTTTTTTCAACTACCCAGGTGTGTTTAAATGTGGCCGGAAAGCATTTGTTTGCACTGGATTTTATTCACTGGATCAGAGTGAAAGAGGATGAATAATTTTTCATGTCATGCTTTCATTTATTAAAAAAACAAAACAAAACTTAAACCATGTATTATTTTCCTTCCACTGATCCATCACATAAAATCCCAATAAAATATACTTACATTTGTGGTTTTAATTTGACAAATTGTGGAAAGGTTCAATGGGCCTACATACTTTTGCAAGCCACTGTAAGTAAAACAAATCTGGGAGCAAATATTGTTAAGATGGTCTTGGAATTGATTTTAATCACTGTTTTTAGTCCCACAGAGGCACCTGTGTCACCACCCAAATCCACTGCAGTGGGCCCTTGGGCCTTAATAGTCCCTGAGTGCCGCTTTTTGGAAGGGTCGACAGCAGAGGACAAATTTAACTATATCACTGCATCCAAATAAAAAGAGAAAAGTTTCTGAAAGCCACAGTTTGGATATAGTAGTCGAGTATTTCTCAAACACATAATAGATGTATTATCATACATGTAAGGATCACCTGGTCTGGGAAAAACTATACTTTTATCAGAAAATAATCAAATGAGTTGCCAAAGTGTGAAAACAGACAATGTAATAACAGCAATGTATTGATTTGGGTTCTTCGACAATGAGCCAAATCAGGACATGATTATGGGATGTATCATGTCTCACTTCACTGCTCGGCCTTTATCTTCTTCTGTTAACAGAAAGGACATTTCTTGAGAAGACACACACCTCCACACTCCCTCCTCCAACCCCTCGATTTGTTTGTCCTACCCAGTCCCGGTTAAGTCTCTCCTTTGTCATCTCTCTCTGCTTTCCTCTCTTCTCTCTTCACATCCATCTTCTCCTACACTCTGCTCATCTCAAACCTACTTCCATCCATCACAGCTGATAGCTGGCTCTTGGCAGCGTGCCACACCACTCCCCCCTTGGGGAGGACAACTCACCCATCCACCCATCCTCCACCTTCCATCTTTTTCTCTCGCCACAGGAGAGTCTTCTCTTTCTTCTCCACGCACATACCTATTTGAAGAGCTTTTGTTGGGTCACCATGACTCCAAACTAAATCGGCTCACGTCAGCCAACCACGTTATTCTGCCTGCGATTGTGTTTCCACGTGATGTCTTGAAGATACCGTAAGTTTCACTTTGATTAGAAAAGAAAATTACTTTACAAGGCAAACACGAAATAGAGATGATTAAATTGACTCACTTGTGCAGTTTCTTCCAAAGTACAAAGTGTCGAAAACCTGTTTAGTCGACAGCAGTTGAAGGGAGGAAGAGCACATTTCACAAAGCATTGCAGACAGACGTATATCACACACCACATGAGCATGCATAGTTACAATGACACACACAAGCACAGCCACACACACACAGCTTGCTCGCATTCATTTCCATAACGTAATCGCTGACATACATCAGCGACTAGTCTAATTACTTACAGTAATTAGCCACGGGCAGGAGCAACCGACGACACCCTCCTCTCCGCCTCACCTGCACAGTTCGGATCTTTTTTTTCTCTCTCTGTCTCAAGTGCTTGCTACCAGTGCGTATGTCAACCAACGTCGTGTGTCGAGCGGCAATATTTTCATGTCATGACCACAGTCACAGCCATCATTTGATCGTAAAGTGTTTTCCCACAAGAAATTGACCCTTTGAACCTTGTATATTACCCATTTTAAAATTCCTCTCACTTCAATCCCCCCTCCCCATACAATGCTTTCTTTGTTTTTTCAAGTCGTCGCCTGCACAAACCGTATTGTGAATTTTCTCCTTTCAGATCCGCAGCACATCTATCTAAGCAAACCTGTTTCCTCCCTCTCGGTTCTGTCTGCTAATTGAATTTGCAGCTGACTTTTAATTAACAGCAGGGCTGATTTGCATAAAGTCGGATCATTTGCATATGGCTGCAGAACCCCCCCCTCACCCACCCATATCTGAGCGCCTGGCATGGAGCCAAGTGCAGAAGCAGACATTGGCGCGGGAGAGAGCAAGAGAGAGAGAGAGAAATAAGGGAGGAAAGGATGGAGGAGGAGAAGGTGAGGTGTCTGCGAACAAAGGAGAAACAGCAGATGGGGGGGAAGGAAGAGACAAATGGGGGCAAACAGCAACAACTCACGCCAGGAGATTGTGAGCGTATGCATGAAAATTCACAGTTGCACGAAAACATGATCACCCACATGCCATCACATTTTTTTTTTCTCCACAAACATGGCCACAGATTGTGCAATCAACCCACCTAATTAATATATCAAAGGTATAAGAAAAAAAAAAGAAGCGTGATGCTGAATAGCTTTTCTTGATTTACAAACAGGTGCTAATTGGTGGCACATTGGCTCGATGCAGATGAGGTGCAAAGCAAATGCAATGGATGTACAAAATACATACTGCAGGAGAACTCAATGTCTTTTCTAAAAGTTAATCTCCCGGATTCAGTATCAAGTATCTGACAGTGGCGTTTCTCTTACTAATACACTGATGCATTGCCGGGGCGATCTTTTGCACATTAATGCATTCAAGCATTAACCAGCATGAGCATTCGTCAAAATGCCTCCTGTCCAGAGGGCTCGTTCTGCTCTGATAGGTGCCATCCATCACACTGTGCCAAGTCTGTCCAATGGGCATGCCCGTATGTATAAATGCCAACCCTATGTTGCTTGCTAGAGTCCGCTGGTTTACCTTCAAATATTTTGAGAGGTTGTCTGACGTGCCTGCATCTGCAGCGCAATCTGGCAAATCTGTTAAGTTCTCCCTGAGCGTTAAAACAGCTGCAACGACGCAATCTGGAGCTTGTACATGTGCTGGTATGCTTTATGCTTAAACTCAAGGTAACTTCAAGTCGACATAATCATCACAAGCTGCGAGACAAAAGCGTCCAAACTGCAAGTCTACATGCATGCAGTCTGTTCAAAACAAACATCATCATCCTCTTCTTCGAGGTGCCATCTTCATTAGTATCCATAAAGCGTGCAGCTCATTAAGGAATGTCATTAAAACGGGCTGCGGAGTGCTGGGCGGGTGCCAAGAAGATGACTGCTGGGCGACATGCGGGGAGGGGACGAGCTGCGGCCGGAACGAGTGAAGATGCAGCTGGTTCATTCCCGGTTTGTTCCCGGTGGACATACGGAAGGAGTAAAGGGAAAGGAGTACTCGAGTGTGGTGGTCCGCTGAGACGAGGGTTCAAGCTCTGCTGCAGGGCCGAGGCGGTGGGTGTTCGCAGGCGGGCACTCTCGTGGAAGACGGGGGCATGGCAGACGCCATTTTGGAGAGCAACGCAAGGGAGTCACCATTTTGGATCATCTCCGCGTGGAGTAAATGGGAATGATTCCAATTATACAAACTAAATAGTCATTGAACATTCAACATTTGAACTGATGACAATTGAGGCGCTGATGAGGTTCTGTTTCCGATGACCCTTCAGTGGGACTCCAACATGATCTCTATCTTCTTCAATGTGCTCGCAGCTTAAACCAAAGGCCTTGGTTAGTTACCAAAGCAATAATCCGCCTTGAACAGCTTCAGATGATCAAAATCCCAGATCCCAACTATGAATGTTATGTGGATGTTGTAAAGCAAACAGTAAACTTTTTGTGCAGCCTATTCTCAGTTTGCATTGGTTATTTATTCACCTAACAGCCTCTTTTCCTTTGATTTACATTCAAACTTTGTGATATTTGAGATTATATCAGCTGTTAAGAGTCACAGTGGAAAGTGTTAGAAATGCGCTTTATGTAGTCCACTTTTGAAAATGTATACATTTTTTCACCACGGCAGACATCACTAACCTTCGTCGCCATCGGATTAT
The DNA here is from genome assembly GCA_900302745.1 of Parablennius parvicornis. NCBI lineage: Eukaryota > Metazoa > Chordata > Actinopteri > Blenniiformes > Blenniidae > Parablennius > Parablennius parvicornis. The sequence continues at coordinate 24,864 of OMNM01004014.1, read as the reverse complement.
CATTACGTCACCTAGTGGAAGTGCGGTCCGACTGTCACAACAACGTCATTGCCTTTCCCTAATCCCTTTACCAAACCTCCAAACACCTTTCCTTACCCAGTGTCATCCACGGGGTTAAGGAAAAGTGGATAGGAAAGGAAATAGGAGGGACTATTCAGAAGCAACCCTTGCCTTCCCTTCACAAGAGGATATTTCATTACTTTAGTTTGAGCTTTATGTTTTACTTAATGTTACATTTAAGATGATCTCCTTACAAGCAAGCAAGAGAAGCTGCAGAAGCCATTAAAAGTGCCAAAGTTTAACTCAATTGCTGTAACCAGCTGAAAAGTGTAAATTGTGGGTATAAGTTTTCGGTAGTTTTCCAAACAAAGCTCACAATTTTTCTCAGCGTTTTCCTTCGAATACCTCTTGAAACAAAAGAAATGCTTTCTTGCGTGAGGAGTTGTCATTACAATTCGCAACCAACAACATATTTCACTGCACTGAGGAAAGCCTTGGTAGGGTTCAATTATTGATTCTTAGTGAAAGTCCAAGCCGAGACTGACATTTTGGCTCCACAAGTGAATCATTCAACTATACACATTCGGTATTCTGTACTTTTAGAATTATTGATATATATATAAAAAAAAAAAAATCTTTACAAACGAGGTGAGGAAGTAAAACTTGAGCCACTTTAAATTAAAATAAATATACAAGACAAAGGTTAATTAAACAACAATGAAAACAGGTTTGAATTTAAATAGCTCACATGTCCATCTCATGAACTTCATTCTCCTGTACACAGGGTATTTTACCAATCCAATCTATCTCTAAATCATTAAATTCAAGACACCCAATGATTCATCGCTTGCAAACATTCGTGACGCTAAAACTGACAGGTTAACAATGGGATGACGCATGTCAACGGGAGATGCAAAATTTGCAAGTGGTTTGAATCTATTGAACACCTCTTTCACACAGACTATGGGAACTGAGTCATAGTTGTTTTTCTTTACTCTGCATCACTCACGCATGCTTCTCGTTCCCTTCGACAGAAAGGAGCACAGCGGAGTACACATGCAGTGCTTGTTTGATGTGTTAATGTGCTTTACATCCATTTTATCGGATGTTGGTCTGGTCTCAGGTTTTTGTGGCAGCAGCTCAGATGTACACACCTACAAGACAGTTCACGAGTCTATTTCAGGATGCAAATTAGAAGTACTGGGTAATTTTGTGTATTAATTTCTATCGTTTTATGTATTTTCTTTACTTATTTCTTTGCAATAATGTGAGTTTTCTCTGTATTCTTAAACATTTCGTTGTAGCCTGCTTAGTTTTTCTATTGTCCACATTTTTTTTTTTTTTTTGTAGATGAATGGATAAGAAATCAATCTTAATTTACACTTTCTAAATCCAAAATTGTGATCTCACTGTCAAAGCAGACAGATATGTGGGAACTATATGATTGATGCGTTTCAGAAGTTAAAATCTAGCCCACACATGCCAAATGAAGGTGCAATATATCAATATTTCAGAATAACTCAAACACGCCAGTGATGGAATGAAAATATATATTGATATGATTTTAAAATTTGAAAGGTTCATTCAGATGTTACTTCTATTATTTGTTTCAGCCACGACAGATACTAAATGAGCCGGTCTTTTAAGCGACTCCATGAAAGGACCCGATCTTACAGATCTGGCGCCCTTCAAAAGAGCTGAAACTTTCATGTCTAATGTACATTGACAGCTACTGAACAAAGGCATCCTCGGGCTTCACCGCTTCTGTAAATTCCCATTGGGCTGGTTTGAAGAATGTAAGGTTTCTTTTTTAATAGAGAATAATAAAAATCAAAGTCAGTAGAACATACAGCATGGGGGAAAATGGTTTTAGTGGATAAAAGCAGTGAAATTGATGCAAACTCATCTCGAACTGTATATTTAGAGAACTTGCCAGTCAGCTACAATGACAAGTATGACACGTAGTGACATTTTCTGGATATATGAAATCATCTGTAACACTAACGACAAAACAACAAACGCTTCCATATCAGCCGTGTGATCTGATCACAAGCATTTGAGCTTGGATGTCTGAGCTTCTCACACCAGTTGTGTGTTTTGTCTGGACCTCAGGATTTATTTCTCTTCCTTGTAATCTCCCTCACTGGAGAAGAAAAGAAGCACTCATGCATTCAAGTAATTAGTGCTAATCAGCTATGCACTGACCTAGTAGGCAACCATATTGATTTCAGAGACCAATCAAGGAAAAACTTAATGACATAGCGATTAAAGTGCTCCAGTAAGTGAATTACACCTGCAATTAAATGCTATGGGGATTCACTGTCGTGGAACATTAACTAAAATGTTGTCTTTCAAAGGAGATATGGTCTGTTTTTATAGCCGAGCCTGCACGGAGTAGTAGCCGTTTACCTTGGAATTGCAAAACTGAAAAAAGAAAAAAAAAAAAAAATCAAGTAAGTATTTACAACTTCAATCTTTATTTCTTTGAAATAAGATAAAGGAAAATTTGTTATTAATAATACAAGTACAAAAATGTATCAGAACACAGACAACATACACGACCGTGACATTTTAGGGAATTATATATGGTTCAGAAAAGACAAACAAACTCGGTACATTTTGGAAAATATATATATATATATAAAAAAAAAGTGGGCTGGTCAAAGGAAAACCATTTATCTTCCTGATAGTTGTTAAAAAAGGGTCCTAAAAATATCTAAATATAGTCAACTTGGCAACAACTAACCTGCTCTCTTTCCAGTTTCAGCCAACGCACGAGCAAAACTTTCTTCAATAAATAAGGCACTTTGATGGGCCCAAAAGCAGGACAAATGTGAGTGTGACCGTGTACACGCATTTCTGTGAGCAAGTGTGGGAATAATTTGAATAAATGGACCAAAATTCATGATAAGCATTCACATTTTTATACCGTGCATAAATATTTTTCACCTTAAATCACGCTTAAGATATTTTTATTAATAAACGACACGTATAAATGGGAATTTTAAAAGATGTCAAGGACCCGACGTCTGAACTCAACGGGACATTAAGGCAGAACAGGTAAAGACAGACACAGGCTGAGGAAAAGACGACCAAATTGAAAGTATGATGTGCCATTTGTTTTTGCTTCAACTGCGTTTCTGTCACACATTGGCAAAGTGCCGCGCTCTTCCAACATGCTTCATCACAGACACATGTTGGTTTGAATGTGTGCATGAGGGAAGAAAACTGTGCTTTCTGTTGTGGCACAAGTTCATATAATGACTGCTAAAAGAAAACAACAATGCATCAAACTTGAAAAAAGTAAAGTGGATGAGAATAATACGTCACTATTTAAGGCAATCTTGGTATAGACGAAAATTTTGGCACCAAATATGAAGCGTAAGATCCGGAAGCGGGTAAATTCAAGCTGCGGCACACAATGAGGAAAATATACTTCTCGTCACTCTTTGTCAGCAATATTGAGAGGGTAAGGTTGGTTAAAGAGGAAATAACCCGACAAGAAATCGTCCATGTAGCCGCCGATCGTCGCTGAAAATAAAGTCCCTCTGGCAGGCTTCCACGTTTCTCTCCCACCTGTGAGACGGGAGAGGCTGGAGTGGTGGGAGGACTCACTGAAGACCAAAGTCTCATGGAGAGCGAGCAGGTGGCGTCTACATTTCGTGGGCGGAAAGATGATGCTCTGGGATACCGTTGGCGTGAGCCACCATTGTGTTGTTCTCGTTGAGGCGCCTCACGCGGTACATTTCATAGTGGATGCTGCTGGTGATGTCTTTAATGTTCTGCATATGGGTCCTACACACAAACAAACAAATAGACACAACTTAAAGACCGGAATACCACAATACAAATTTAGTCACCACCTAACATGCATGACAGAAGGGGTCCGCCCCCATACAGGTGCTGTAAATGCGTACCAAATGCATTTTTCCTCCAAGTCCATATTATGGCTTTTTATTGCGATGTTTCAATAAGATCTGATGGGTTTCCAGGACATAGATTATCTTCCACAGAACCCTGTGACTGAATGCTTTGTGTGTGAACACTAGATGTAGAAAAGGGTTGCTGCTCACAAAATGACTTCAGTGTCGACAGTGATTCACAGTCGAAAAATAACACGATGCACGTCTTCTACTCGTCAATCAGAAAATCTTTATGTAATTAAAAATGTATTCTAATTCATCAGTAATTCACTGTTACAAATAAAAATTAACATAATAGAAAACTGATCATGAATAGCACTTGAATGTCACAGTGCAACTGTATTTAAAGTGATGAAAATATGCAAAAAGCAGAAAAAATGTCAGCTGAAGGCGCACTGATATTAGGCCAAATTCACAAACCTGATGAGGAGGTCTCGTAAATAGGCAAACTCACAGTGGGCGATGTTCTCAACTGCAAGAAACAAAGAGACGTGTTGATTATCACAAAGAAAAAAACAAATCTGCGATTGAACACAGGCAGTGCATCAGTGATGGGCATAAATAAGAGGTGAAGAGTGCGTGTTGAGCTTCCTGGACGAGTCCACTAGGTGGAGGCAGTGATCCCAGTAGTGAGATGTCGCTGCCAACACACAGGTAATGTTTCTATGCTCAAACACTCAAGAGGAAGTAACTGTGACCAACTGACTGAGGAGATAAAATCGACAAAGAGATTCTGTGTGTGTGTGTGTGTGTGTGTCCGCGCGCACACACGTGCATGTGTGTGTTAAGCACTCAGCAGGAAATGAAACTTCCTCTATAAGATTCTCAATTGAGGGTGGCGTCTGCCGTGTGGAGTGGATAATGTAATTACATTCTGAAAGTGTAATTCGACAGGAAGAGGAAAAAAAGAAAGGAGGAATGTAATTTTAATGCTGACAAGTGAAGAGCCATGAGTTAAAAAACATTTAAACGATGCACAAAATCTTGAATCTGTGGTCTAAGTTGCTTTACTACAGTTTATAAAACTGTACAAAGAACAGCAACAATAAATAGTTTCCTTTCTTTAAAATGTCTCGTTCCTTATGTGATCATTCCCAGTGATACAAAAGGGCAAGTGTGTAGTTAGGACATCAAGTCAACAACTCAGGCAGCCGGCTTTGCCCTCTGACAAACCCGCTGTGTCTGGTTGAGGGCAAAGCCAGCTGCATGGCACACGGCAGCTGTCTGGAAACTGAAAGGAGGATTGTTTATAGAGCTGACCGCGACTGAGACCTCCTCCCTCATTTGTCTGCTCACGAGTGAATACACTTTAGAGTTAATGGTCAATGTGCATAAGACTGCGAATATGAAATAAAGGCTTTTACCTTCAATGGTACCCCACTTGGTCTTCCTCCCCAGCAGCCTCCTGCCATTGACTTGGTACTCCTGATCGCTGCCCACCACAGCAAATGGGATCATTTCCTGCTCCGGGTTCAAAGGTCAACAGAGAGCAGAGTTGAAATCATTCCAGTGAAGTACAGTTACCACAGGACTGATTGAGTCTAAATTAAGTTTTCCTCACCCTGATTTTTTCGTTAATCATCCTGTCCTCCGCGTCCTCGTCAAATTCCTTCTGTGGATACACGTCAATCCCATTGGCACGAAGCTCTTCTCTGATCTGTGGAGAGCAAGTTCAAGCAAGAGCACAGAGCAAATCTTTAGCCACACCACTGTCTTTAAAGGATTCAGAATAAGCTTTTCAATGGCAGGAGTAATTATGTGAACATGTTTGTTCCAGTCTGGAGACACATCAGACAAAGCTACACCTAAATCTACACAGCCGACAAATTAGGGTGGTTTTATAGCTCATCTGCTCCAAAAGTTTGGTGTCAGTCTACTGTCTGTATACAAAGCAAATCTCACAAAATATAGAGATGTTTAAAGAGCTAACAAGGGGATAAGAAATACTAGAATGATAAAGGGACAGCAGCATCGAGTGGGGAATGTCATGGCAGGAAATACAAGAGAAAGAAATGCTCATCTTCAGTGGCGGACCAGTGTATACGTGAAGAATTAGACTAGATGAAGTACTACAGGAAATATACAGAAACTAAACAAACAACAAACCTTCTTTTTGAAAAAGTCCCTCTCCTCCAGCGTCAGTGTGTCGGCCTTTGCGATGACTGGGACGATGTTGACGACCTTACTGAGACGTCTCATGAACTCGACATCAAGAGGCCGCAGACTGAAAAAGAAAGACATTACATTTATAAACATGAAACTGTAGAACAAACTGTGCACAGCAGGGGGCAGATGTCCCTAAGAATTCCCTCCCAGTATTATATCTCTGAGTTCCAATGTTTGCTTTGTGACCTAATCATATTAACCAGTGTGTGAAAAGCTGTTGATGAGTTTGAAAGGACTGATGACCTGTTTAGGAGCCAAGGACTTTAATTCACTTTCGCAAAGCATCTGCATGTGCTCAGAGCCATGAATTGTAGTCTGGCTAAAGACAGATCGTCAACAACATGTCTCTTGCACTCAAGCAAGGCTGCACTGAATAAAGGCAGAAAGTGCAAAATTGATTAAATGCATGCATGCATGCATACTCTCAGTCTCCCTCATCTTTCCTGGTCCCTGTCTCATTAGGCACTTTAAGGCAAACATCAAGCAGCTGCGGGCCAGGCTGTGTGACATCTGCAGTGTTGGATCAACGTGAAATGCTGCTGGTTAGAGACGGAGGAGGATTGGCGGGGGTTGTTTCACACCAGCCCCCTGCCCCACGACAGGACAGGACACAAAAACTAAATGATGTGCAGCTCTTGAACGACACTCCGTTATCAACTTTGTGTGTGTGCTCTCGAAAGGCGCACATTATCTGCAACTGCTTCAGCTTCCAAAAAAACAGATTGCTGTAGTTTACTAGAGTTACACAAATGGAAAAATGTGAATCCATTACTTGATAGACACATGAGACCGCCTGTGAACCCTCCCTCTAATTCCTTCTGCTACCACGCCCCCGACCCCCTGGGCTTCGATCGGTGAGTAGCTGAATCATTAGAATGCAGGGAGGGAGGGTAGATAAAGAACTTTGATCAGAGCCAGATGTGTGTTTTCTTAAAAAAGAAAAAAAAAAAAGTAGAGCAGAAACTTGGGACATTGTGCTGCTTCACAGCCTGGCAAGTAAGAGCTGTCTCTCCTCTGTGTGTGTGTGTGAGAGAGAGAGAGAGAGATGTGGGATATATTGCCTTGATCTGAGCTGAAAAGTGGACGGGTGGAGGGAGTTTGCTCAATTTGAAGAGTAATAAATCAGAGATATTTGACTCTGCTTCACAGCGAAACACCAAATTATGAACAAAGGCTTTCTGTGTTATTACAAGTCTAAAAGTGCAGTCGAGAAATTGTATATCATTTATCCAATCAATTTCTAGTAAAAGGAGATCATTCCTGTTTGATGTGTTACAGGTAACCTGGTTGAGAAACAGATTCTCGTTTATCAGTGCATGTTGTCATCTTTTAGTGTGTCAATGAAGAAAAGACCATTTAATCTGTGTTTTTGAGCGTGCCCATGCTCCTATAATTTGCCCCTACCAGTGCCCGGTCGGTGGGATGAAGTATATGCAGCAGTGGACTCTGGAGTCTGGGATCCTTTTCTTTCTGTTGATGTTGATTTCTTCCTGCAGGTACGCCTCGTACTGATCGTTAATGAACTTCATGATGGGCTGCCAGCTGGGTAAGCAGGGATAAAGAAGATGGTTAGAGGAAGGGGAGCTCCAACGCAGAGGTAAGAAAGAGAGACAATGGGCAGATGGCTTCAAAGAGGAAGAGGGAGGGACTCGCAGAAACTAGGAAGCCAGATAAGGTGATAAGGACAAAAAAGAACAGGAAAAGTGAGACAACAGGAAAAATGAGGGTAAAAGGGGGGAATGTGTGGTGAGATGCTGAGGTCAACACAAATTTATTTGTTAGTCAGAAATGAAAAACACTTTTGCATTTTGTTGCACATTGATAATATATACTTTATATTTATATATGATTCTTCTGTATTTTCTTGTATAACTAATGCAGTGAGTATAAATCTGTGACATACCAGTTCTCATTGTTGATCTGGTCTCCAAAGCCTGGTGTATCAATGACTGTCAGCTTCATCCTCACTCCCTTTTCCTCGATGTCTACAAAAAAAATAAATACACAAGTGGAGTCATCATGCAAATCCACGATGGAAACTGATATTGGTTTAATATAAAAAGAAAAATAGATGGAACAAAACTCTCAGTAAAGGAGTTGGGCAGCATTGAAAGAGCCATACCATGACTGATGGACTTGATTTCAATTGTTTTGGGGATCTTCTCCTGGGCTGTAGCCAACACCGACTTGCGGCTGACTTTGGACTTGAACAGCGTGTTCATCAGCGTCGACTTTCCCAGGCCACTCTGTCCTGTAAGCGGAGAGGCAGAACCAATGACACAAAACTCCTCGACAGTGACGACTTGCTCCGGCCAACAGTTTACCCGCTGGTGCCATGATAAAGCCAAATGAGAATCGATGCCAGTTTCGCATGGCAGTTTCACGTTTGGCTGAAGCTTTGACCAGCTGTGGTGGTCTGCACAAACAAAGCCAGATATGTTTTTCTAACACGTGTAACTGAAGTAATCAACACATTTCCTGATGAGAGGATTAGATAAATGTTTTTGGTAGAGTCGGTAGAAAGCTCTTCATTTGGGTAGAAACTGAGTTATGTCATACGTCTACATGGCGGAGACCATCTGTGACCTTTCCATGCCATGCTGACTTTGGCAAAGGGTTAATGACGAGGAGTTTGGAGGGGCCCGCTGGGAAGAGATCGTTCACGGTTCAACTTCAGGTTAGGTCAACATCCAGAACTTCCCTGATTTATGGAGATGGGCTTCTCAAACAAAGTCGCATGCACAGGCTGTCAGCAGCACACACTACATGGAAAGATGGATCTACATGTTAAACACAAACCCCAGCAGCTGGTGGGTTTAGCTATAGGGTTTAAAGGCTTCCCATGTCCAAAAGACAAATTTTACTTTCAGCACACTGTGGAGCAGCTGCGAGAGCCTTCCTTCAGCCTACTACCAAGAGCCACCATGACTACAGTGAGCTGGTGCCAAAACCCCACACTGTAACTGTGTACAACTAAATCATCCACAATCCTTTTTTCATTTTGCTCTTGTTTGTGGTTTAATGCAATTCATGTGAATGTAAAAAAAAAAAAAAAAAAAAAAAAAGCTTGGAACCCAAGCTTGTTTTAACACAACATTAAGAAAGCAACCCTCAGCCCCGAGGCTGCTCCTCTAAAAGACTGTTTTAATTGAGCATGAGACACAGACCAACTGTCGCGACATCATCAAGAGGAGACACGGGCTGGGTTTTATGGTGACCTGTCTACTCTTTGGTGGCATGTAATTAGCTCCTGTTTTAAAAAGATGTCTGATCACAGGACTCACTGAAAAAGAGTTTTTAAAGTCCAACTGTGTGTGGCCACTTAAAAAAAAAAAAAGAAGAAAAAAGCTTGCAGCTTCTGATTTGTGGCGGAACTTGATTAGAGAGAAACATATCTTGTCTAAAAAACAGGACTCCAAAGAGTTGACTGAGGTCCTTATGAGACAAACATATCTGACTTGATACTTCTTAGGAAACATAATGACAAAGCTGAGTGAAGAAGATTGAGAGGAAGAAAAAAAAAAAACATCCCTGTTGAAAGTACATTTGACTAGATTATGTCTGCAGACTGTATACATGTTCCACTTACCTACAACCATAATGTTGAGCTCAAAACCTTGTTTCATGGCTTTCCTCCTCATCTGTTCCAGAATGGCATCGATACCAACATAGCTAAAGTCCACCGTGGGGCTGCCGGCCTTTTCCCCGTACAGACTGCCCACTGCTGGGGGCACCAGGACATCGGGCACGGCTGCCTCAGACATGGCACTGCTGCTGTAGCTGGAAAACACTTCTGGTCCTGATTTGAAAAAACAAAGAGAGAAAAGGGAAAGGTTATTGGGACATTACTGCCATGTAATTAAGAAAGCAGTTAAAAATGACATTGTGAGGTGGATGAAGCAAATGAATGCGAGAACTGTCGCTTTGTTCATGGAAGTGTGAATGCAGTCTGAATCTTTGAGAGCAAGTAACAAGCAGAGTGAGGTGTATAGAAAAATGGGCTTTGCACTGCTTCAAAAGAAACTTTAAGTGCTTTGTTCTCATATTGCATTAAATATTTGTATGTACTGCATCTGTGTAAATTTGGAAATGCATGTAAGTATATACGATCAGAACTATACGCATATACGTAGTATCAAAACTAAGAAAACTTTTTGATTGCTTAGTGATTTTTAATGCTTGTTCTCCAACTGTTATGCACATAAAAAAAAGGTTATTTTTATTTCAATGGTGGAACATTTGTAATGTCGATGCCGTTGTGAGAAACGAGTTTGTGTTTGACCAATCCTGGTTGAAGAATGAGCAGGCTGATGAGCACCATGAGCAGAGGCCAGGCCATGTATGGTTCTTTTACACACACAACCAGGCTTCTTTGTAAAGTCAATAAATGCTTCAATTGCCAATATGTCTCGTTCGCTTGAGAGTTCAAGAAAAGAATGATCTGTTTGGCATTAACAGAAGATTTTGCTCAGTTCGACTGCGCAATTAAAATGGAAAATAAACGGGGTCCAGAAGCACTGTTGCAACAAAGAAATAACCTACCCAACATGATTTTCTTTCCGTTTTGTGTCACGTTTATATACGTGTTAGAAGTGTCTGCATAAATTTGCATCCCTTCTTCTGTTTAGTGTCTTTTTTTTCCAGCACTATAAGATGTGTTTCAGGGTCTTGGAGGTGCTATATAAACAAAGCTTGAGAGATTAATCACAGTTCAGGATCCCTGCCTAAAATCAATGATGGTAGGTGTGACGGAGGATTTCTCACTGCTGTTTTGACTCCTTTAAACAGTTTATGAGCTCATGAAGAGTTCTCAGATGGTAACAATAACACTGCAATAATCCCATGAGGGCATTTAACCAAGCACACACCAGTGTTGTCAAAGTTAACAATGCTCTATATATCATACGTCATAAAAACATCAGATTCCTCATATGTTTGTACTTTTAGCAGATTGACGAGAGAACACAAGACAAAACTGAACCACAATGCAATTTTGTTATGTTTTCATTCTAATGATTGTGCTGTGTTAAACATAATGTGAATGTTAAAACTACTGGGCAGATTTTCCAGAGCCATTCTTTAACAGATGGAATACATTTCAGCAATAAAACTCAGTGTTGCAAAACCAAATATTCAAAAATCACACCAGTCAGATCCACCCTCTGGGCAATATAATGAGATTTTCTGTTGATGGCTGTTGTTGTAAATCACTCTGGAGCAACTGTGGTGCAACATGATGCTGCTGCTAAGACTGCGAAAACTCCCGAGTCTCAAAACAAAGAGAAATTCTGGTCTCGTGCCAAGAGTCTCTTGACTCAACAGAAAACTATTAGAAAATATACTCTTTAATACTAAAGTACTTTGGACTTGACCCAAGCAGTTTGTTTGGATAATGATTAGCCTAATGTCCTTCTAAGGAATGCCTACAAATGTGTGTGTGTCTAATCACAGCATAAACATTCAATATGCTCCCTGAGGGTTGGGCACAGAACAAGTGGCTGTACCTGACTGTAGCAATGTGCCAAGTCAGGATAGGTGGAGAGTTTACAGTATCACTGTGATGTTTATGTCTGAATGTACAGCAGGCCATGGAGCTGCTGCCCCTCGCGGGGCCTCCCTTTCACTCGCCCTCTGCAGTGCAGGGTTACTGTCCTGTTAATGTGAGAGTGGAGAAAAGAGAGACTGACGCTCAGGTTGAAACATGAGCCACACACAACGAGCCTCCTCCTTTCTCCCTTTCTCACACAGAAACAGAGGAATTAATCCTGGTGGTTGACGTTGACCACACACTCTCTGTCTTTCCTTCGTTTGATCGCACAGCTGACCTTTAGGTGCACACATACATGGACACACACTCCAGCCTGCCTGTGAGAAGTTTACGAGCTTTTTTTGGATTCCAGCTAAACACTTGATCAGCTACAAAGAGAAGAAATCCAGACAATATGACAGTTCCCTGGTATCACATGAGGGAATTCCAATTTATGAGCACTGGCACTGCAGCTGGAGAAAGGCCCACACACTTTAAACTGGCACTGTGCTGATTAATGGAAGAACAAAAAAAAAAAGGAACAAAAACTCATTGAAGAATAACACTGCAGTGGAAAGTCAAAAGTAGCTCGTATTAATATCGACTCTTACTCATAATGTTTCATTGTGTGTGTATCTATGTGTCATAGAGACCCACCTATGGAAGCGGCTCTCCTGGCCGCCTTCACCACTTCCCCATCCTGTTCCAGCAGTCAGTCAGCAACTTACTGCGACTCATTGCCCTCCAGCTCCCCTTTGCGCCTCCCAAGTCCCCATACCGCTGCTTTGCTGGTGTCATTTTCACTAAGGCCTCACCCTTTCCTCCCTCCACACACCGACTCTGCTCTCCTGTCATCAGTTTCCCCTCCTCACTCCATCTGCGAGTCCTCCATTGTCTCTCCTGTTTGACATTCTCCTCTTTCAATAAGTAACCTGTAAAAAAGCTACTAACCCCCTCCAAACTTTGTTGTTTGGTTTATTTGTTAACTCCACTCACTCTGTGTATCATCTCCTCACTGCTCTTTATTTTTCTCTCCCTTTGTGACAGTGAAGTATTGGAAATAGAGACGTTGGCCGCAGGGCAAGTAGAGAGTGACAGTTAACCACTGATCTGCACCCGAGACTTGATGCCAGGACGGCATCAAAGGCAACGGACATAAAACGAACAAAGTTAAATGACACCTGAGATGCATTATCAACTTCAGTATACTCCAATAGCCTTCTTTAGCAGCTGCACCTGCAAAACGCTAAAAATATAATAACTTCATGGTTGTAAGCAGAGTATCTGAGAAAGTTGAAAAGTCAAAATATCCATTTGTGATTTATGTTTGTTTAACAATTATTAGAATGGTTGAGAAGATTGTTTCTTTTTCATTCTCTAGCATGAACAGAGTATCTTTTTATCCACTGAATTACATAGTGTTAAACAATTTGGACTTGAGTGAGCTGAAAGAAAACTATGTTGCAGATAAAAGCCTCATGTAAAATCCACAACTCAACAACCAAAGAAATATTTATTTCGTGGTTGGCATGGGTGAGGAATATAACTCCACAGTGTGAAGACCAGTTCAATTTTAGATCCGAGGCTTTTCTTTTGCGTCTGTGCTTCTTTTCACAGCACGATGACATGCATGCTCAGTGAACTGGTGACTCTAAATAGCTTGCAAGTGTGAGGAAGTGTGTTTAGACGACTGCCAGTTATTTGAAGTAGTGTCCTGCACAGGCTGCACACTGCGTTTCATCCGACGTCAGTTGGGATCAGCTACAGCTCTTCACAGCGGTCACGTCGATAAGATAACGTTGGATGAATCCAAAATTAAAATCTATCCAGCCAAAACAAGCTTTGAGGTTACATTTTTTGAGAACTGTCGCACAGTAAACAATTAATTTGAGGACTTCCTAAAATATTTGTTGCAAATCGGAGAACAATTGTATTGTATCAACAAGCTGTCTGCATTGATTTACAGGCAGTAAACACACACTAATCCTCCAGTGTGTATGGAAACATACCAAAGGCCAAGGAGACAGTGAATGAATGGAGGGGAGACGATACAGCGTTGTAGCCGCCAACTTGCTAGTTGCCAAGACTGCAGCAGCGAGTCTCCTCAAAGCTTTCTGTCCTTCTTGAATACGAGCCACTAATTTTCCAAGTCAAAGCAGCATACACTGTAAACAACTTGGCAAACATACAACATGTAGGGAAAGCACAGAGTCCTGGAGCACGACTGTGGGAAACCCAGCTCTGTCCAGCAATGAGAATAAATCACTTTCACTTCAGGTAATAAACAGTTTAGATCCCAGTCATCGACTTCAGTAAACAGTAAATCTCACAACATAACAATGTTGATGCAAGAGTGTCAAACTGTGAGTGAAGCAGACCCTTGTCGGTGACGCCGTTTTGAGAATGAGTCGAACCAGAGGGGTGAAAGACCTCAGAGTAACCAACACTTGGACACACAAATTAATCAGAGGTGCCTTCAGCTCCTCCAGGGTGTCCTTTCAAAAAGCTGCAGACAGACTCCAAAAAGTTCATTGCTAGCAAATACAAGCATCGGGAGACAACTGGAGGGACTAGGCCCCTATAAATGTTCAAACATTTGACCTCCATCTGTAAAAACTCTGGTTCTGGTGGTTTACCAGCTGGTGGACGTTAACCCAGTTCTTCCGAACATTCTTCCCGACAGCACAAGAATACCAGTTCATGGCAGGTCAAATGGGGATGTGACAGAAGACCGAGTGGAAAAAGAACTAAAAATATGTTTTGAAAGTTTCATGTGAATTGGTCTGTGATCAGGTTTCTGTATCAATACCGAATGCTATCAGTTAACTGGCTCCGGTTTTTGAAACAATATTTGTCAGTTTGAGTTTGTCATCTCAGTAATTTGTGCTTTGGCTTCACTATTTGAGGACTGACGGGATGAATTACCAATCACACTTTGTCAACATTTGAATGGAATCGTAAACTAGTTGTAGGATAATTGTGCACATTTGATATAAAACAAATGTGCACAGCGATGACAAAACAGATTGGGTATTTCTCAACTAATATGAATAATAATTCCAGCATCTCGAGCATGACGGTTTCTCATTTTGGAGGTAGCTTTGGTTATGACCTGAATGCCAAATTTCCCCTGGGCAGTGCATTTAACCAAAGGCTTCCTCCCAACAATGTGCAAGCACTCTGCATGACAGCCATTCTCACTGGTGTGTGTGTGTGTGTGTGTGTGCAGTCAATGGAAACTGCTAAAAAGCTTACACGAACACCATACATTTTAAATTCATGAGCTGAATATGCAAATCTGTATTATTCTATAAGCTTTTGGCTGTATTACACACACTTATTGGAGATTATGCAGAAAGCATCTAAAGCCCAAATGAAATTAAAAGAAAAAAGATAATAAAAAGATCACCAATCAGAAAGCAGAGAATGTCTAACATGTTGCTGTTTTCAATTACAGGCCCTACTCCCCCCCTAAACAGTATCGGATTGCTTTGCTTTTTGTAAATATGGCTGGCAGTGTTCCTACACTGCAAAGTTTCACAGAAAGGAGGAACAAGAGCAGGAAGAAGAAAGAAGTGTTGAGAAAGGAGGGCAGTAATGTGAAGGTTGATTGTGAGATAATGATGAGTGAAAAGGAATAGTAGCGGGGATAAGGTCACGGAAGGGAGGACAGAGGAAGGCATGTAGATCGGAGGCGGAGGAGGAGGAGGGGGAGGTTAAGAGGGGAGGAAGAAACAGCAGAAACTGCATGGACAGTACCGATTTATTTCCACTTCCAGTCCTGACATTCCTCAATAACTACACTCGTTCCTCCAAAACAGGATGCGAATAACATTTGAAACCAGCTAAACATGCGCCCGATCATTTCATTGTGTTTTCGAGAGACGAATCAACCTAGAAAGACCCATAGAGAAACCGTCGACTGAGTCGTCTATGTTTAGTGGTGACATGGTCTGAACCGCTGAGCCATGCTTCAGCTGTCCAGGGTGTTGATCTTGACGGCGTGGTGAGCAGGTCAGAGGTCATATTCCCAGTTTAGGTTGGAAAAGAGCTGTGCTGAGGTTAGTTCGCTTGTGACAAACCAGTAGTTTGACCCTCTGTACAAACTGACTTGACTCACACAAGAGGAATCCAGAGAGACAGGGAGAAGGGGACTGGAAACTTGGACCGAGAGGACCGTGTTTGTTATCTCAAACAGTAATTCCCTCACGGGACCCATAAAGCTTCAATTCCATGAGATCTTCACATTTTTTAAATTTACATTTTGCCATACACTATATTCATTCTGAAATATCATGTGGTACACTATTCTGTTGATTTCAGTTATTGTCAGTGAAATGGGATGGAAATACTTATTTCATTTTGTATTTGATATTATTCAGGCTACAAAACTAAAATAAAATTAAAAGTTGACATGATCCACAAACTACATGCATTTCTAAAATACAACTTAACAGGACTCTGCAAAAGTCTGAGGCATGGCTACAAGAAATGGTACCGTTCCAACATGTAATGCCATTAAGAACACCTCTGAATGGTTTCAAATTAAATCCACACCAGAGTAAAATAATCTCAAACATATAGACCATATATGTAATATAGATGTTGTATATGTAATGAAATACCATCTTATGGTATGAAGGGGAATTAGCAGTACTGGTTGTAATGTAATGGCCCCCACGCAGTCCTCATCTCAAAATTGCAGAGTCTGTTTGAGATTACATGCAGAGACAGGAGAATTTGAGCCCGCCCCCATCAAGGGAAGATATGTGCTTCATTTTGAAAGATGTTTTACACAATCTGCCATCACACTTCCTTCAGAAACAGCTTTCATGGAAGAATTCTTTTGTACAGTACTCAAAATGTAACAGCAAATCTTTCTATCTTGGAAAATATACACAATCCCTTCGCATGAGATGGCAGCCTGAGCTCATGTATTGTGCCATAAGTGCGTGTAAAGTTTATTTATATAGCACATTTAGTGAACTAATCCACTAAATGGGATTTTAGCTCTTTACTGCCAATGAAAAAAAAAAAAAAAAAAAAAGCTTTATGGACCCTATCTGAAAACATCTGCTCCATTTTTACTTTATTTACATTCCAGGACAGGACAAACAAGGTTTGTAGTCGAGTCTCATCTTAACAATGCTGGTTATCTTTGGATGGGGACCTGATACGTCTTAAGTGTAGTCCGAAAATAATTTTATTGAACAAAATGAAATCCAGAATATTTCCTGCGTGTTCTGAACGATTCTCAAGCCCGCTTTCATACAGCTGATTTCCCATAGGAGGAAGAGACAGTGCAAACACAGCTGAGAAACTTGTGCAGAAGAAATAAAAATGCATTCAATTACTTTCAACCGGGGGTGTTCCAGCAGCCCTCAAGCACAGAATCAATTCAATACCCAGAGACCACTTGGGTTTACGGCAGACATAAACAAGCATGTATGCACACACAAACACATTTTCCCACCCTCTGACAGTCAATCCGTTAATAAAAGGGGGAAATTGGTGTGGTGGCAGCGCAAACATGGTTTGTTGTGTTATTAAAGTCGGAGTGTTTGTGCAGCTAGGCCGAGTTCCCATAGTCCTCATCATTTGGTTCTCAGGAGAAATGTGCCCTTTGACCCTTGCGGGGTCTGGCTGGCTCATCATGTCACCTGGCACAGGCTAGAATCTGCTCGCAGGAGAAACATTTTATTTGTACACCATCGTATCTTTTCCATTTCACATATAAAAAACGAATTGCAATGAAAAATGATTGCAAATCGGTGTTTAATTTCTTGCATCTTTGTTGCTTTTAGCCGACACGACCAAAGGCTGCACGCACGGAGAGTGCAAGTGGCATCAACATCTAGCATTACATTGACAGTCAAAAAAAAAAAAAGTAAATTGCTGTAATGACAGTAGAAACCCACAGGTTTGTCCTGACTGCCAGAGGAATGTGCCTCCACACTGTGGTGGTGCACAAGAGGACTGTTGTCTTTGTAGGTCCTCTGAAACCAAGCAGATCACTGCAACTCCACTGCAACTACGTGCGTTTTGCAAATACAAAATGTGTGGATTCACGTCCCACTTTCACAACTTGCCAACTAATCCAAACCTCATTTATTTAATCTCTAACCAAACATCTGCAATTAGGAAAAGCAATTTAACCACAGCACTACATTTGTTACAGAAATTTGTTAATTTGTACGCCCAACTAAAATAATATTCCACGTTTACTCATTCTTGTGTTTACACAATAGCTTAATGAAGTGGGAAGTTGCCAATTTTCTGCAAAGAGGCCTAAAAATAAATAATGAATTGGGTAGCCATTACATGCAGCTCAATGACGAGAGTCGTTAAAGTTATTAGACAGAATCGTTCCTTTATCTCAGTGAGCAGGTCAAAGTGTTATCAGTGAAATTGTTGGCTGAAGCGTGGGTCTGCAGGGCCGAAAGGAGAGCTTTAGGAATCTGACCTCTGTCCTCACACATGATTCACCTCAGACACAACAACTATCCGTAGAGGTCTCGTAAAACATTATATTAATGGCACTCGTCATACAGAGCACATTAGCACCAGCAACAACCTTCTTAGTCGAATCCATTCACATTTAAACAGAAACGATCTTATCTCACAATACTACATACATTTCAGAGGTGGATAAATCAAGATATGCCAATATTCACGCTCTATCCTCACAAAAGTTGCAAATTGCACTTCAATGCACAGCTCATTTCAGCCGAGAACAGCAGAGACACTTCAAGTGAATAAGCTAGACATTTTGACAACTTTCACCATAAATCTTTCACAGTTAAACACTCAAGACACATTTAAATTTCCAGTTTCCTGTAACTAATGTTCAGTAAATGTGGCATCATTAAATGTAACATGAGGCGATTTGCAATGTTTTAAGAAACAATGTTGAGGACATGAAGCTCTTTTTTAAAATCCAATCCATCAGTATACAGATGGGAATCAAGACTAAACACTTGTCCGTAAGTGCTACTTGAGTAGTGGCTATTGGAGTGTGAAGGGAAAAAGGTTTCCAGCAAATGGCGCTAAAGGAGCTACTCATAGAGAGAAGTCTTATTTATTTATTCATTCCTCCCGTCCCCCCCAAATTAATTTTTCCTCACTTTAGACAAGTCAGAACTTTTAATTACGTGTCCACTTTCAAACTTCTGGTCTTTTCCTGGTGGTATCAATCACATATAATTCATATCTTGATTCATATGATATTTTACATGTGTTCAGGTCATTCAGAAAGATTCAAGGTCTCCAAGGCCACAGATAAAGGAAAAATGGTTTCAGCATGCACGCCTACTATTTTCTCAGCAACACAATGCCTGTTATTTGGGTCTTCTCCAGGCTTTAGGAGCTGTATTTATGGACTGTCACTGACCCACATACAAAACTCTGTAGCACAATAAGAGGCACTATCTTAAGAAGAACAAACAACCGGGTGATAATTTGCTTAGTTCCAATAACATTAGGACTTGGTTGCGTGCAACAACTGCCGACTCTCAGATTCCCTGTTTAGTACTACACCTCTTCTCTAATAGTACAACTACACTCTTGACAGTTCCAACCAGTAAATAATAATCTAACTACTTCACTTTTGATATCTTTACAACATCATAACAAAGTTGTTAGACGCTGGAGCTTCACACCGTAGCCTGATAAGACCTGGCGGTACTTCTTTATACTTTCTAAGTGCACATTGCGACACATGAATCCGGTCAAAACAAACACTGAATGTATGTTCAAAAATTCTTATTCCAATATTAACACTGTTTGCATTGCCCAGTCTCCTCTGGGGTTGAATTCCTATAAATTGTTAATGGTACAATATCCCCCATTTTATAGCTCATCTACATTCTCATACTTCAACATGTATTGTGTTTTTCCAACTGTCTACAAACTGCTTATCAGGAGTATGTCTACAGTTAATAATTCCACACAAAAAAGGGTGAACACACAGAAAGAAAATGCTCAGTTGCTATTCTGAGAATGTACATATTGTCAAACCACAGAGATTAAACATTATTAATTTTACACAGGAAAGCTCCGGTTACATTCATGAAATGCTTCACATTTCAGACGTATGACGCCAAATTCCACGAAAGAAACAGAATCACGGTGCAGTGATTCGCCACCATCAGAGATGCACCGAGACAAGCAAGGAACAGAAGGTATCGGTGACCTTTTCAGTGTCCCATTAAAGACTGGTGAAAGGCCACTGTCTGTTCTTGCTCAGCAATTCACAGAAGCCACAACAGAGCTCCTTTCAACAGCTTCGTTTGAGTAAAAGTGTGTGTGTGTGTGTGTGTAGAGGCGGGTGACTCTCTAAAAAGGTGAGGGGTGGGTGGTGTTTTCCACTGGTCTGCTATGATCACAGAGCAGTGCTTGGTTTTCTCCAGGTCAGCTCAACACAACAAAGCCGGCACAATAAAATGCTGACTCTCAGCTTTGTCCACTCTGCTGCCACATCGCCGGCAAATCAAACGCTCCCGCATCCATGTTTCAACCGTGTCAACACAGGGGAGACTAAATACAATTATAAAGACACTGGATCTGTAACAAATGTAGCTCAACAGGGGAATTTTTTTTTTTTTTTTAATTCAGTAAATATTAAATACCAATAATTTCCTAACTGGAAATGAATAAGGACAACTTCACACTGATTACTGTGACCTAAGAGGATTCATTCACTGTACTTTCCAAAGTAGAAACAAGACTAAAAAGGTTTTCCCTCAGCCATACCGAAGCCTCCTAACCTCATGTGTGGCACTAACCTTTAACACTGCACGCACGCACGCTTCTGAGAGCTCACGAGTTTATCTGGTAGTTTGTCATTGTCAGAAACGGCAGAACACATCCAGTGTGTGGACAATGTCAGGAGGGGGGAGAAGAAGTGAAACAGAATTATGACCTTAAACAGGGAAAAGTCTAAAACATGATGAACATCTCCACTGGATGCACACACACACACTTCAGAGTACAATACAAAAACAAATACACAGGTTGTCACAGTACCGACAATAAACATAACTATAAAACACACAAGAACCTGAGTGAAAACCTTGTGTGTCACTAATACAGGAAACTCGCTCATGTACCGAGGAAAATTAATACTTTAAATTCACACACACACACACACACACACACACACACACACACACACACACACACACACACACACACACAGTATGCCTGATAGAGATAGAGCTTGTCCACTAGTCAAACAGAGACCGGCTTCATGCTCCTCTGGTGGACAGGATGAGGATCAGGGCTGTCG
>OMNM01004012.1:10562-27798 GCA_900302745.1 Parablennius parvicornis | reverse complement strand
GCTAAGTATGCTGATATGTGTAGGGACTGGATGAAATGAAATATGAACAAAACAAACTTTACATGCAACCAACCACAGATGCAGAAAATAAAAAAATACAAACTCTCAACAAAAGCTAAATATTGAGATGGCATATCATGATGTAAAACAGCTCAATCTTGAAGAAAAAAAAGAGTAAACAAACCAAGTCATATGACTGGAAATCTGGGATTTAGGATTACATTACTTGAAAACCACTTGTTAACTCAACCTGTGCTGACATGTGGCCACGAGGCAGCATACCTAGTTCCATACGATGTGAAGAGGGCAGGTCCTTGGTAATGGAGGTGAAGTATCCAAAGAGTCCCTGGTAGGCTGAGAGGAGATTGGAACAAAGTGTATGGTGCAAACCGAAGGCGTGCTGCAGGCAGGGGTCAGAAACCAGGAACGTCCTGCCCTGAAAACACACACAAAACACACACAGGTTACATGATACAGGTACCATCAACCATAAACCTGTATTACTACAAATATAACCACTCTCCTACTACTACTGGATAATAATTTAGAATATGTATAGTAAAGCTCAATAGTTTTTTTTCAGGCACAGATGACTCATTTAATATGCACTGAAAATACACATTTAGTTGTAAGTAACAAAATGTGAACAAAATATAGTTTATTATATTATTGTGTACTTTCACTCTGAGGAATTCACAGCAGAATAACTCTCCAGGAGACTACACTGTTTAAACTGAACACCCTTTATCCTGTTTGTGTACCTAATAATTCCAACAGTAATGATGCCAGTAATACAACTAAAACAAACTCCCAATTACTTGTGGATATCTACCTTTTTTGTGAAATTGCGTGTAAATGCTTCACTGTGGCTTTAGTACAACTGCCTGTAGAGAAATCAAAAGTGGTCGATCTGTTGTAAATCCCATGCTGCTCTTTAGTAATACATCAAGGGGAGATGAGGGACATTGCTTCTGTTGTGCCTGAATGATTGGGCAACATTTACATGGCTGCATCTCGGGGGAAGATCTTGTTGGCCACCTTTCTCCATTGCGGCAGGCAAATTATTCCTGGCTAAATGTGACAGTGTTCTGAGAGGGTTTTCTTCTCTCTTTCCTCTTTTTTTTTTTTCTTTTTTGTGCCCCGTCTATTAACCGTCTGACATCTTCCCCCATGCTTCAAATGCAATGACTGGAACAAACCACTCTGTCGAGATGTAGAGCTGTAAAACCTGCGACTTCAGTCATGACCATGTAATAATTAAAGCCTGCTTCACTGGCGAGCTCCCTGCAACACATGGCTTTGTTACTTTCAGCATTGTTCTCTCATAATAGAAGTGAAACAATCACAATTGAATTACATAACTTAAGTAATACAAGATTTAGGTCAAGACTTATATTTGAGGATCTGCTCATTTTACCCTTTCCAAGTGCAAATGATTTATACATTAACAACATAAGAAATGACAACAAATGCATAAAGACATGCTCAATGCTTTACATTGGGTTTACTTACATCTGGTGATACTTGCTTGACATAACTGCTGCCAAAAACCACATTTTCCAGAGGAGGGATGACAGAGTCCTTGCTCTGAGCGGGGGCGTTGCGGTTAAGCCACGTGGTTTTCACCGGCCGAGGGAAACTAGGCAAACACACACTGAAATCAAACTCCGGAAATCATCACAAGATTATCCTGAGGTACATGGAAGAAAAATAAACTTGTCTCTGCTTTGTTTCTACTTCAACATAGACTTTAACTTAAGCTCTCATGATAAATATTCAGCGTTAAGGAGTCTTCTCCTCTTGTCTGACCTGATAAGGGGTTGATGTAGTGCCACAAGGGATGCATGGATAGCTACAGAGATGACAGACAGGTGGAAGTAGTCAAACATGACATTGACGTGTTGGTGGATGCCTCGCTGAAGGCTAAAGTGCAATCGAAGTGTGCGCCCGCTGATATTCTGAAGAGAGCTGGGGTCATCTGGCCTGTAGAATTGACATAGCAAGGAGGGACAATTACATTAAATTACTTGCTTTTCTGCATGAGAGACTTACAAAACAAAACTATATATGCAGTTGAAATATCGCAACACCTACGTGTAATCACCATCTGTGAAATATAAATCCAAGAAGAGCTGGAAATCCATGTCATTGAGGGACTCCTCCACCTGAGCACGATTAAAAACAGTGTGACCAGATGAGTGATGACTGAGAACTGAAGTGCAAAAATATGAGATGACCATAAACACATTTTCGTGAAAAGATATCAGCTCTTGTGAAGTTAAAGAATTTTGAAAGCCTTCATAGTTGTGACCTTTGCCCTATATACTCAGCAGCTGTCCAAAACAAGGCCAGAGCATCCTGTTACAACAATGGAAACTCCACATTCCTGACGCAGGGCTTTTTTTTTTTTTTCCCCAAATGAGTCCACTTCAAAGCAGAACTAACAACAAACACATTCACCCTGACAGGTGTGCTGCTTGAGAGCAAATGAGAAAAAAACCGAGTACACAATTTTGTATTTCAGCAAAATTTCTCAGGTGTACAGTGTTTATAGCCTGTAAAACTGTGGTTGTATGGATGTATGAGAAAGATACAAATAATATTTTCCCCCCAAAAAATTTCCCACCCACTGCTTTCCATTCCAATACTGCTCACAACACTGTGGGACATATCCAAAAAAAAACACACAACGGAATCGGCTATTCTGACTATATCCAACTGTCAAACAAATACAATAATATTCTTGGACAACTGGCATTCACTCTGCACCTCCCTCATATCAAATATTCAAAGTAGAAGAATCACCCACATATTTATAAAAAGACAACTGCAAAAAGCATTTAAAGCACAGCAGGTAAACTTGCCTTTTTCTCATCCAGCAGCATCATGACTTTGAAGAGAAGGACATCGTTGACCACAACCTCTTCATTCTTGTACAGGATTTGGAAAGTTTTGCTGCAAATGACATCATCTTGGACTGAAGCAGGAAAAGCCAGATCGGAGCCTACGAGAATGTATTGAGGAGAAGAAGGAAATTAGCTTTGTTCCATTACTACACTATCAAAGAACGTTAAAAGTCTCACAGACTGGAAAATAAAATATTCAAGGATTGGAAATAGGTGGCGGCTTGATGATGTTGTATATTGATGAAAGAAAGAATTAAGCTTTGCGTGAAATCAGCAGTGCAGGTTCTCGAGGTGCTGAGGCGTGGGCATAAAGCCTTAGAGAAACACTGGGAACAAGGAGTGGCTTCATGAGAGAAAGTAGTGTACTACGTGCTCTCAGCCAACAAAACAATAAGTAAATCTGCACTTTTCCCTCAAAAGAACCTCATTATAAGAGACTTGAAAATCCAGCTAAACATGCCAACTCCAAAGGAAGTGTAAATATATTCGAGTCAATCTCAACTGCATTTAGAGAAACAGACACTTAGAAATGTTTCACAGTTTCTTTGATACACATCTTTAAAAGAAAAAAGAAAAAAAAGCCAGTCACCTCCCGGGTGAAGCAGACTGGTCTCTACTTTGTGCGGGATGCGTGGTGGCACCTTCAGACTGGCACGCATCTGGTAGAACCTGGAAATGAATACAAATCTGTTAAAAAGTAGCAATGCAATGGAAGACCATCACTATTACCAGAGCCCTGGATATCATTAGAGGCTCTGTTAAAGGACAACAAACCGCACCGGTTGGCTACAAGTGCTTCCACTTGTAAAAAGACACTACACCTTTCATAAATGTGTAATGAGCACTTTCTTTTGCAGTCAGTCAAGTAGTAAACGTCAGCATTTAAAGCAGTGATGCGTCGGGACCAGTGAGCAGGATTATGATTACAATGCTGCTGTGAAAACGTATTTCCAGATGTTGAACACTTTGTTAGTGGTATTCAGCTTAATAAAAACATGACATTTTACTACTGTCGTCTCCTGTGAATAATGACATTTTTAAGTTACTACCATGAAGCCAGATGCTTATCAGAACTAATTTGATGATTAGGCCAAACATTTATATCTAATTCCTGTTATAAAATACAGTTTAGTGAAGCACTGTTTGTTTAGCATATTCAAGAGCAGTAAAAATGTGGCTGCACCAATTTGTATTGTATGCTCAAGATAAACAGGATAGATTAGTCACAGAGGATTATGTTTGTAAGACAAACTCACCCTCTTTGGAATAGGTCCACATTGTAGAACTTGTGGAGCTCCACAGAAAACTCCACTGTGGCCTGGACTTCAGTCATCTTGGGCGTCTATAGGCAGAGATGCCTTACATCATCTGGGACACACCTGTGGGCCTGCCGGGAAAAGGATCTAATTCATGATTTATGCAATAGAATGTACTAAACCTATATTCCAGTTTGGTTAAAAAAATAAAATAAAATAAAAAAACCTGTCCTTGATCAAAATAAACTAGGATTAAATAATGATGTATTAAATAGAAAAATGTGGCTCTAATCTCCAAGTCATTCAAAGCTTCAGACAAATCCTATCAACTTCGAAAATATGAAGAGATCATTGGAGGAATAAACCCCCACAGTAATAATACAGTCACAAGGTCAGGCTCAACAGTACATTTTATCTAAGCTATATGTATACACGATTTTACAATAGTTAATAGAGGCATGTCATCTTCTCTGCAGAATTTGTTAGCAGTTTAATCTCTAGAATTAATGTAGTTGAGTAAGGGGGGGCACTATGATCATCAATGCAAAAAATAGGCCTGAAACACAATATCATCAATGTGTAGTGTTGGAAATAAACACAGCCTTCCTCGTCATTGGGGGAAACATTTATAAGTTAAGATTTATTTAGGCCTAATTAAAGAAAAGGTCATATAGTTAAAATCAGCCGGTGCGGATGCAAAATAGAACTGGCAAAAATAATTATACAGACGCTCCCTAAATTAGTCATGTAATAAATGAATAAATCATTTGGTGGAGGCAGAACAGCATTGTGCCAGAGAAAACCGGCAAGACAAAAAAGGCTGCAGCGAATCTGACCTGACTCACAAAGACACCTCACACTGTGCAAGGAGAACATGCTTGGTATATTGAAAAAGGTGATATGAGTCTTAACTTTGACAATTGGACTACTGTCCAACTCAGCTGAATCAACCAAACATAATGTGTGCTGAGCTGACTCAGCAGCCAACTTGGTGACAGGTGCCTCTGTTGAGCCGAGTTCATAACAAAGTTGCGGGAGCTGCAATAATGACATGGGAAACATGACACAAACTTGCTGTGCAACAAGACAAAACAACTTCTGCCGCATCGCGTGCAATGCAGAAAGGTAAGTAAATGTTTGCACAACTGTGCAGGGCTCATGTTGAGTTCAGGGGTCATAATGGGAGCAACTGGTGAATCAGACTCAGCCTTAAGACAAGAAGATCGTCCTTACATCTTATTAATGAGGATTATATTCATTGATGTGGTGGGATGTTGGCTGGCCGGAATGCTGGTCTCATAAATCAGTCAGTCTGAGTTGGATTCAACAGACACACACCCACTAAAATACTGGTTCAACCGTACACAAAAAAAACGTATTTTTTTTTAAGGATAAAACACTAAAAAAAAAAAAGATCGATCTATAATCTAAAAAAAAAAAATGACAGCAGGAGCTGCAACACATACCAAAGACACCTTAGTGTAAGTAGAAATGAAGCATGTTATAATCATGTTAAAGAGTATACAAGGTAAGGCCTGGGCAGGCACCAGCTTGCCCTTACAGATTCACTACGTTTACAATAATGACAGCTAACACCCTATCCTGACACACAGTAGTTAAAAACAACAGTCTTGACTTTACAGTCCGCTGGATTTGTTTAATGTCACTACGATGAGGAGTGATACAAGCTGAATCTCGGTTACAGGTGGCAAGCTACTAAACATTTTTCTCAAGGCCCACAAGATCGGGAAAGACTCGGCTAGGAGATAACATTATCGGACTAGACCGACGTGGGAAAAAAAATGCCCATTGATTGCGAGAGAGCTAAGAGTAAAAGTTATCCAGCCACTGAGCAGTTGTCGCCGGGGTAACATTAGCCGCACAGTTATGCTAATGCTACTCACCATTGCGCTGGCGAGCTAACATTAGCCACAAGCTAGCCCACGATCTCAGTCGTCTGGCCGTCTTTTCGTTGTCACAGAAAGCGCAACTCTCCCGAGTAGTTCACACCCTTAGTCGTAGAAACAACCGCAAACAGATCCCGACGGACGCCCGGACGCACAGCCGCCTCTGCGGAGAGTGTTTGTTCAGAGAGCTGAGCTAACTGTTCTCAATCTGAAGAGCTGACAGCAGCTGAACGCTCATCAACAAGCAACTGTGCGGTAACTGCACATACCAGAGGCGCAGCCGACGACACGCAACACTGAGGCACCTCCGAGAAACGAAACAACGTCCAACACAATGAATATAATAAATAATAATAAAAATAATAATAATAATAATAATAATAATTTCACATGGCCTTAGCTCATACGCAGGTGAATCAAATGACTTTCAAAAGTCCTGCAAACTTTTTTCTCTCACCAAAAAAACACACAAACAGAAAATACAGTTGGCTTTACAGCTGACATTGCTCTAGATTCAGTTTGTTGTTCCACTTCCACCTGTCACAGTCCTTGTATTTATTTTTACATGTCTATTTCTAATCCGAAATTAAATCCAGGTTAGGTTACATGTTTGCATGAGAATAAAATCCATACTTTTGTACATGTTATATTTGGGGAGAAATGTTTATCTAGAGTTTACGCCATACCAGAGTGTCAAATAGCCTTTTTGTTAAAAGTCTATGTGAAATAAAGCAGAGGGTAGTCGGGTGGATGAATTTAATTAGAAATGCTCAATTTATGATAATTAGCTCTCTTCGCTTTGAGAAGCATTTGTTCACTTGACTGGAGTATACTCGACCAATGTTCTGAGTGGTCAATCATATTTTTGGAGGGTCATGGGAACACTACGCCACCTCCTGTAATCACTCATGTTGTTTATGCGTCATGTGTTTTTCTTCAGTTTCCCAATGCAGTTTCAGTGTTCAAGCATTCATTCTAATTTACTTGCAATGGGACATCCATGTGACTAATGTGTGATATGTTTCAGTCGGTTTGATTTTAAGATTGCTTTCAGTGTGACTGTCTGTCCCTCATTCAAATGACCAACAAGGCAGACTTCACTCCTATCATTTACCACATGGAGTCTGTATGGAATCATTTAAATTTAACTTATTATTGTTACAAGAGGCCTATCAATTCCACATCTGAAACAAGTAAAAAATAGCATTATGTAGGGAGGAAGCGTGGGGATGGTGAAAGTTTTGCAATCAGCAGTTTCATTTCTTAATTTTGTGTGCTCACAGTTTCCAGTGATAAGCATTGTGATAAGCACAGATTTCTGAGTAATTGTATTTCTTCAGACTCCAGATATTATTACAATGTACGAGCACTATATTTGCAAATGAATCAACCTCTTGTATCTTCATATTGTTTTTATGTCTTATTGCAGACGGAAGCCTTCTTTGAATGCCTGTACTGATTTAAGTTTTACCTGCACTGGGTACAATGCTATCTTTGTCATTTGCAACTATAAATGTTAATATTCAAAAGTGCAAAGAAATGTTGCTTTTCCAAGTCATTACAATTGTTCTTAAAGTGTGCGAGGATGAGCCCCCGCCAATTCTCAAGCTACACATTTTGTAGCAGTCAGTTATATAATACTGATTGCCTGATTTCCTAGTATTTTTCGAAATGTAACATATTTTGAAACTTTGTTGACCATACTCAATAAAAAGTCCAACTATTCTTGTGTTAGTTTAAAACTCTTGAATTCTGGTTGTCTTCATGTTTCTTCTTAAAAGTTTCCCAAAATATTTTGGGTAAATTATTTATTTGTTGTTAGCATGGTAGTTGCAAATAAATCTTATAGCAACAGATAGTAACATGCTATTTGATTCATATAGCCTTATGGGAAGATCAAGGTTGAATTTGTGGGATGCAGCTATGGAAAAAAACAAGCAATCTTTATCTCTCTTGACTTGATGTGCATAATATTACTTCATATCTTTATGATTTCTCATAGTGTGAATGCATTTCATCACAATTGTTAATGTGGAGCATCAACACAGGATCCGATCCCATGAATGAGTCTGAGGAATTAGACCAACATGTGTGTAGAAGTCCTGGAGGAAGGAAAGTTAACGCCGTAGACATTGTTGAGTTACTCTCCCACAAAATGACAACAGTGAAACCCTATAAGAGACCCCTCCCTGTGGCCGAAGGGTTTTTTAACTCCTGCTGACCGAGCAACAATTCAGAGTGTGAACCACAGGAGGCCAATCTGGGAAAATAAAAACAATTGTGTATTTTTAAAATTTTCAGAAACAGCTATAAAATGGGTGGAAATGCCCGTGTTAAGATATTTATATTACAGCATCTGTTTGTTATGTGGTATGTGAAGCATGCCAATGTTATCTTCAAGCTTTTAGTCAATTGAATTGTCATTGTACTAAGAAATCAATTCCTCATGCCAAACAATGCCAAGGTGAGCAATTTCACGTGATTTTATTCCCGAAATATTCTTCTGTATTCACTGTGTTGGTGCTGTGCGATTCAGAAGAGTCTCTGTTCTGAACTTCACTCTATGAGTAAGTTATTCTGCACCACATAGTGCAGATGCTCAGACAACAACGAAAAAGTGAGACAAAATGCAGCTAACATTTCAAGGAAAACATTACAGCCTTGAAGTTAGCAAACTACCAGCACAGTGCATTGCTGTAAGCATGAGTCATGTTCAGTCAGGTGTATCTGCCATCCCAAACATACTCCCTATATTAACCATATCCCTGCCTCTCAGTTTGCACTGCTCTCTCTCAGTTGATGCAATTTTTCTACACATGATATTAAAACTATATTAAAACTGTATTAAAACTAATAGACTCCAATTTTATGATACACTAATGATATAACTGCAGCATGTAGTGTTTATTGTGTCCACCCTCTGCACACATCACTCTTATTATTCATTATCTATATTTCATGGCATGAATCCTGTGTGAGTCAGTAGCACTAACACTGCAGTGTTATATAGATCAGCTGTGTGCTTGGAAATATGTTCAATGAAGAAATTAATTCTCACACATAAAATACATGAAATCATTACATTCCACTATCAACCCAGGGACATTGATTTTAAGAACCAGATTTTTGTAACTGTGCTGTTATGAATGACAGCAGTTTGGGGAAAATGAAGTGTCTGTTGTATGCAACATCCTACCCAGATGTGCAAAAACAGGCAGATCTAGTACTTAAGTGTTAAGGAGGACACTACAAACACTCACAGATAACCTAATATTTATTCAAGGCAGTGATGCAGCTTTCCAAACACTGAGCTTTTGTACCCCCCCCCAAACACACACACACACACGCACACACCACCATTAACCATCTGTTTACCTCTTTCTGTCTTCAGCTGGGAGATTTTCATCTGAAGATGGTATACATATGGAACAGCAATCCGTGTGTACTTAGATAAGCATTGGGGACGATCATTTCCCAGGTGGATCCACAAAACATTAGGGAAATATATTCGAACACAACCTAAAAATACAAAGAAGACGCTATAGGGAAAAAAAAGCCTAAAAAGCCTGAAAAGCCACCACTGTGTCATTCCTAGGAAGAATGACACTGCATATTGTTACATGTGCATGGCTTGTGTTATTTGCAAATACCTATCTATACATAGCTCATCAAAAAAGTCCAATGGCTTTTAATCATGCTCATAAATCAACTCAAGACCTAAAAAAGCCTTCTGGGATCTTTCTCTTCTTTTTAAAAATTTACCGCAGCTCTGTCCCTGCACCTTCAGGATTTCATATCATGTCTCAGCTCCACATCGCTGAGCTGGCAATGAGGGGCAGTGTCAAAAAGGTCGATGGGTCATCTCTGGATGTTGCCTATCAAATAGGCCCGGCTTTCATCTTCAGGATCAACACACGGTGAGCTGCAGCAGGGCAACACGAATGAGGAAACTCTGACATCTAGTGGTTAAAATAGTACAACACAGTTTACCCTGTCCATGGTCCTGAAGAATTAACGCGTCTCTTATCTACACCACCTCACACCTACACGCATCTTTGAAAATATACTTTGACCATCACAAAAATAGCCCATTAATGAAAGAGAAGCAGGTTTTAAAGTACATGGAAACAAATGTGAAAAAACAGAATCCCCATTATTTCGAGAGCTGTTGGACGACAGTATGATTATGTTTAAATCAGCACTCGGACCGCCAGAGGTGTTTCCATCTGTGGCCGTATTACGCTTGCGTGGCGGGACTTTAAATAAAAGCTGGACTATCTGTCAGAGTCAGGATTTAAATGTTGAGGAGCAAGTGGCCATCTGAACGGGGTCACCAAGCCTTTGGAGTCTTCAGAGGGTTGGACACCGGGAGGCGCAATGCGGTTTTCAGGATTTTGAGTTTCCTTTTAGATGGTCAGTGGCACAGAGTGTTTCTGGAGCTCTCTTGCATTTTTCCTGAACTGTGTCATGGTCGGTGCTCAGAATATTCCGCCTCAGCCAGAAAGTCAATCTGGATGGCTTCACATTGATAGGAAAACCGAAAGACAACTAGGGAATGGCGATTCCGGTACGTCTAAGTTCAACAGGTATACATTACAAAGTTAACGTACTTTTACAACCGAAACACCCCGTCTGTAATAGTTAGGGCACTTGAGTATTACTGAAACGTATAAACATATCTTAGTGTTAGGCAACACAACACAACCCTATTATTGTTATTGTTACTGCTATTGTAAACACCATCGATACTTTAAGTAATATGTTTTGCTTTAAGTTGTATTATTTGAAATTTGAGTGTGTACTTACCTGATGAGTAGTTCTTGGTAGTGGAATTGTATTATTAAAACTCCCAAAATAAGTATGATACCTAAAAAACAAAAGAAAAAAAAGGACAAAAAAAAGTTTTTTTGTTTTTGTTTCGTTTTTTTGCATTTTACTTTCGACATGGTAGCATCAGTATTACACGCAGGACTTTCGTTTTTATGAAATATTCACGCATGGGGAGCTGGAAAGGTGGATGGAAAGGTTTGGTTATCAATGCATTGTCTTTACACTTTACTGCGTTTTTCTCTGGCAATTCCCTCTGCACTAAGTATGCTGTTTCATCATGCAATACGCAGCATTTTCCTGCAAGCTGTGGTGTAGGAACTAAATTATCCCGTATTGTTGCAGGACCGAGTAGGTGTGCATGTGCAATGCGCAATTACGCATAAACCGCATCCTTTAATATTCACCTTATCCCACCATTAAGGTGAAAAACTATGGCTGCTTGTAGCTTCATGTAACTGCCTGTATTGACTCATGCTGCAAATGTGCAAACACAGCACGTTATAGCATTGTTTTCCATTGATCATCAAGTTTGAGCTGCACTCAATGCTGAACGGAGAGAGAAGCGAGAGAAGAAGCGTACCGTGACCTTTCAACTTGGACATCGGTAAGAAATCAATTACAGAATCCAGGCGTTGTCTCACAAACTACTACATTGTTTTGTTTTGTCGTGAAACTACTCCAGCGTGTCTGTACAAACCAAATCCGCTCTGACCGTCCGTTGTGTTTTTAAAGCCTTTATCCTTCAAGTTTAGTTCGAACAACATCTAAAGGCGGTGTTACAGTTAAAAAACTCACTGACCCTTCCTGTTGGTCTTAACCGGAGTGTAGTCCCTCCTTGGCGCCCCCCCCCCCACAGACCCTCCAATCCCTTCCTGCAGACAGACATTGTATGAATATGTATGAGCCTCTGATGGCTATGGAACCTGGGACGGTCTAGATAGCCGAGGTGGTTTCCGTCGGGTTGTTTTGCTGGGATCTGCTTCAGCCCAACAAATCCCAGAGAAAGGACTACAACTTTTACCTTTCCTGCACACGGGGAGACCATGGCTGGGGCCCCAGGCGTCAAGGGGCCGTTTTTGGTGCTGCTTTTGCAGCTTGTGCTCATTTGCTCCTCTCAAGTAAGTTACATTATGGTTCTCTGTCTTTGTTCTCTTCATTTGTGTTTGTAGACAGATGTGACAGAAGTGCAGGTGAGTTTTTTCCAATGATCATGACAAACAAGATCTTCATTCTTTCAGTGGAAAGCAGTGGCTGTTTTTCGTTCTTTAAATAATCAACAGTCTATCCTTGAAAACGTTTCCTCAAGCATTCTTTTCTTTTCTTTTTTTGGTGAGTTTAATGATGTAACCCTCCTTAGTCACAGTATTGTGTCAATTATACAGTAAATAACTTTGGTGGAAAAAAAGCTAATTGGCTGTAGGTTTTTACATGAACCTAGAGAGAGATTATAAATTTGTTGAAGCCATATAATAAGGAATTGCACCTGCTCTTATTTCTCCCTTGTTGTTGATGGTGCTGCATATAATCATAAGAAAGGACAAAGTCACTATTGTTATTTTCAGACATCCAGTTTATATTAATTTACTATTGATGTTCTTATCATTCCACACAGAGGAGCCAAGGATCTCCTGGCCCTCCTGGACCAGCAGGTGTCCCAGGAATTGATGGCATTGCTGTAAGAGCTTGTATCTCTGTAACTTTACTCATATAATGGGGCAGATGCTTTGCAATTCCTATATTTCTCCTGCTTTACGCAAAGAATCTTTTTGTTTCAGGGGGACAGAGGAGATGAGGGTGAAGATGGTCCACAGGTACATTTAGTTATTCAATACATCACATGAAGCATTGCTATGTTTTCTATTGTATGACTTTGTTTTGTGAAAAGGGTTGTGTGAATCTCTTGTTATTAGGGGCCTGATGGAGATACAGGTAAAGCCGGATCTTCAGGATTACCTGGGATTCCTGGAAACGACGTGAGTCCTCTGCATCTGACAATTTATATGATAAGAGTGGGCTGCATTTTTGACTGTGATGTGGTCAAAAAATATTTCTCAAACTTGAAAGGGGGTGGGGCCATGAAGAGCAAACCTCCCACACCGCACAGGCACGCATATTGTCCTTGCACAGTGACCAATGAGATTTCAGAATGAGGGTTTTAGAGAGGAGTGTGCAAAAATGTGAGGAATTTATCAAACAGGATGAACAAATCGTAATTTCCTTTTAAACGAGGCAATCTGAGGGCAGAGTTTAATTAACTTCAACTTATTTAAGAGTTTAAAGGTGTGTTAGAAAAACATCCAAACATAATATCGGTTCGGATGACAGACTGAAAAAAAATAGTGGGTACATTTAATCCAGCTTCAAGTTTGAAATACTTAGAATCCATTTATTTTAAGTAATGTAACATGAGTTATTTTATATGTAATGATGCATTCTCTGCGTTGACAACACGCCAACTAGGACTCTATAAACAAAGACGCTTTGTAGGTTGTCTACTCTTGATATCTCCTATTGAAAATTCTCAAAACGGTGTGGAATGACTTGTTTTAGCATACCTCTTTGAGATGAGCTTGAGGAATGCTGCTCTTTGCTTGGTTTGCAGTCTGAGACTTTTGCCCTCCACCGGGGCTACTGACATTTTCTGTGTGTCTGTTAAGATGAACACGCACTTGTTGGATGTTATGAAGACACGTTCAGAAAAAACCCCAAAAACTTTGAATCTCAATGTGACTGATGGAAGTGAAGCAGGATTGTAGCACACACAAACATTTTAGAGGAGTAAGCTTTCAGTCAAGTTAATGCCTTCTGTGAGTCTAAAACAAACTCCTCTCATTCATGTATGATCGTGTTATGGATTTAGAAATAAGAACAGCAGTATGGTGATAAATATCTGCTGATTTTTGCATTTATAAATCACATGTGTTTCTTTTTCTTGAAAATAAAGTGAGTAAATTCAGATTGTTATCAAGATTTGTTGTGAGGTATTATTTAGCTGGATGACTTTTCTCTGCAGGGTTTGACTGGCCCCATTGGAGATCCTGGGCCTGACGGTCCCCCCGGACAGAAAGTGAGTGACTAATGAGCGTTTGCTTTCCTGCTTCAGAGAGTTGCCAGAGCAAATGGTGCCAAGCTGCTGTCCAGTCTTTTGGCATGGCAAGCAAGAGCCGCAGTGCATAAACCAATTCTTCATGACAAATGAGACTTAATCCTGCAAGTCTTCTCTGTAATCTCCGTGGGGCATGAAGCCCCAACATCAGTCCTCATTAGGCTAAACATTGCTGGGTCAAGTGTGCCCAGCTCAGTCATGTGATGAGCTGGAGGAATGTTAATTTGGACCTTTTGCAGACTCACAGCTCAATTCTACCTGAATGTATCTGTTTACTTCCATCTTGTAGGGTGAACCTGGAAAAGTTGGAGCTCGTGGATCCGCTGTGAGTAGCATTTTCAAACCTGCCAGTCCACTGATCAGAAAACAATCGTCATGTGGAACTCAGAACAGTAAAAAGTGTTTTTTTATCATACTGTATTATATACAGTATACATATCACATTGGGCTGTACTGTTCATGTCTCTTCAGGGTGTTGGCTCAGACGGACCCCCTGTAAGTAAACTTCACTTCCAATACATATCAATAAAACTCTACTGTATTTATTGGTCTTTACTCAAACTTTTGTGATTGATATTGTTTTCCTGAAAAATGAACAGGGACCACCTGGGCCTGGAGGACTTCCGGGGGAAGTGGGAAAAGGTGGCCCTCCAGTGAGTACAGACAGAAAAATAAACTTTTTCTTTTTTTCTTTTTTAGCATGAAAGGTCGAATAATATGGGGAAATACATGGCTGCATTAAAAGCACTGTTGAAGGTGTTGAAGACAGTGATGAATAGACGATGGAGGAGTCTCTTTAATTAAAGTGATCATTGGCATCATTGCAGTTTGTTTACACATGATTAAATGTGTCCTTAGTAATCACAAAGACATAATATGATTCATTAAATGAAGATTTGTTGATATGTAAACCACTGTATGCTGCAATAAATCACTAAATTGAAAGAGTTCAGATTCATACCCGATACCAATTCTTTTTATGAAACAACACATTTTGTAAATTGAGCTTTCCCATTACATACTAGCACACACATACGCAGCACACTTCAGACAAATAAAGTAATAATAAAAACTATTTTTAACAACTTTATATTTAGCTCTTTTTGGATAAATAACAATAATTAAGAAAAGTTTTGTCTTTCAAATATTATATTCAGATTACAGATAAGACTTTTACTTGACCTCGTCCTTGTCGTGCATTTTGGCTACAGCGTCAGTATCATAACAATGGTATAGAATAACCTAATTACAAACTATACGACTATTACACTGTTCAGTTTCCTTGTGTAATAATTGACATGTTGACGTCTTTTTCTTTTCAGGGGGCTATGGGAGTTAGAGGGCCGCAGGGACCTCGCGGACCAGTAGGTCCCAGGGTAAGAGCCAAAAGCTTTGGCTGAGATTGGGCAGAATTTACAAGTTATTAAATCTGATTTCAGCAAAAAATGCAGCCCCAAAAAAAATATACTTTGGCTTTCATTGGAGATGCCACAGATTGCTGTTGTTCTTTAAAAATCTTTTAGAATGTGTCTTCCTTTGACCTATCCTGATATTGTCAACTTATCTTGTCACTTCCAGGGTACAGCTGGGATGCTTGGCAGCGCTGACCTGGTAAACAATTGTTTTCTGAATTCCATTCATCATTTGATTGCTTTATTTTTCTTCCCACATAGGATTTCATATATTCTTTACGACTCTCATTTATTTTAAAACTTTTTTGTAGTGTCCAAACTCTTGTCCACCTGGAACCCCCGGTCATCCTGGACTTCCAGGCATGAAGGTAATCAGAGGACAGTAATGAGTTGCACTAACATCACAAAGTCCCACCCATGCATTTTAATGGACACTATTTGTATTCTTAAATTCTTTCCAGGGCCACAAAGGTGTAAAGGGTGAAGCAGGAGAACCCGGGAAACAAGGGCACAAGGTAAATTATGTAACATGTAGGGGGGAATTCTCAAAGCTAGTGTGGGCTTTCTAATACCAAAGCTGCATAAATAATTACTTAGAAACATGTAATCCTTCCCACAACATGTCACACATGTGTTTCACGAGAGGATTAAGCATGGCTTAAACTGAAAAAGACATTTCCCCGCACCTTTGAGACAAGTATTATTCATGCCGCTCTATTTCAAGAGGAAATGATACAAACCTGTGTGTAATTCCTCTGACTCCTTGTGATGCACAGAGGATGATTTATTTGAAATGATGTTGAAGCACAACTACCCTCTCCCTGTAATGTGTCTATGCACTATATAAATGGAAATGAGTCTGGGCCCATCTCCCTTTATCATCCCGCGCCAGGATATGATTTAGTGTCAGTCTGCGCTGCGTCCCCAAGAATAATTTTCTCCTTCACAGAGAGTTTCATTTGAGGGACCTTTTGCATGCCTTTCATTCACAAATTCACCAACATGAAGATGTTTACAGTCAACGGAAGAATAACCCGATGTTATGTCGAGGTTTGAGTGATTTTTTATTTTATTTTATTTTTTTTTTTTGTCTGATATGATCAAAAACAAATGTGAAAATATGAAGTGTGTTTTCCATTTGTGTAGGTGACATCCTCCTGACAGAGGGTGGTGAAACAGCTCCAGTTTTCCCATTACATGGAAAAAATATGCAGCTTTTTACTTCACAACAGTGAAAAATGGGGAATATATATTTTTTTTTTAACATTAAACCACAAGGAATAGAGCAATTCTTGTTTTTGAAGAACAAAAACACAGAAGAGTTCTTGATGTTCAATCAGACCTTGGATAATGAAGCCGTATTAAAACAATGTTCATTTCCTTCTTCCTCTTAACATCGAAGCAGCTGAGGACCTGTTTCATGCCTTTGATTTCTTTTCTGTAATATCTGAATAGCATTTTTTACATAGTTTTTTCATCTCTATCGCAAGTTGTCATTCACACATTTATACTAAAAGCAGAAATGGCTTTTAAAATTTTTTAAATTATTATTATTATTATTATTATCTTATTTTTTTTTTTATTTTTTTTTTCACAAAATTTAAGTAGCTAAGGATTTCAAAGTCTATTTTCATGGATTGATGATGACGCTTTCTTGGCTCTAACATAGGCAAGGCATGCATTATTGCTACTTGTGGAGCTGGAAAACACTCACTATTTGGCACTGAATATTTGTCAGCATGACTCCCCTTTCAATCCATAAACAGCGGCTGTTAAATACACCCACTTAATATTTTAATTAAATCTCAGAAGTTAGGAG
>OMNM01004009.1:5464-22776 GCA_900302745.1 Parablennius parvicornis | reverse complement strand
GATTCCCTGTTCTACACACGAAGCCTTGCCTCAACCCATGTGTGTGAGACCGGGTACTTACTTTCCAGCTTTGCTAAAATAAAACTGGTTTGAAACAGGGTTTGCTTGTCATGTGGTGTTTGAAATTTGGAAAATCTTTGTGCAAGTTCTCGCCACAGATGCAAGGAACGTGTCTATGAGAGGCTTTGCGAGACATTCACCACACATGAAATGCTTTTGAAATAGTTTTATTAACTATTTTCCAGGTCATACAAAAATATGACAAAATAAATTAAAAGAAATAAATAATCCCATTTCCCAGTATTTTTCTTTAAAAGATTTTTTTTTGTACAGTGGTACATTGGAAGAGCATATGACATTGTGTAAGTGAGGCTTCTATGAAAATGTCTTACTTTTTTTTTTTTTTTTTTTTAAAAGATGGGCGTGAGACCGTCACCTCTTCAACTCATCAAGTCCAGAACATCGAGTCCATTCAGTCCTTCCTCACCGAGTTCACACTAGACTCATATACACCTTGAAGTGAAGATAATCCCAAATTACTTGAAAGAGCTGCACTTGATTTGATTAAGCGTTAGAGACGTCTGCTGTCTCATTCCTTGGATGGCCTATGAGACTCAACTTGCTCAAAAACTGTTATTTCACTCCACCTAGTGCTCATTTAATAAACTCCATGATGTCAGAGTGTGTTGCTGCTGAGGAAAGCGAGCACAAAAGAAGTGATGATGGGTTTATGCAATTCATTTATATCGTTTGAAGATGTTTGTTGTACCTGAATAAGAAGTAACTATCCACATGGAGGCGGGACTCAAACTCCTAGCACACTCCCTCATCTCCTCATTTCAGTCACGTCTGCTGGAAAACTGGCCTCTCCGCTCTCCATAAATGTTCACATGGTCATGAATGGTCTCTATTGCGTTGTGATGTCATTCATCCCTGAAATCCAAATGCTGCAAAAATAATAATTTTTTTTTTTTGTAATGAGACTGTGCTCAGCTACATTGTCCCATCTCACTGTGTTCTGCTGTTACGTTAGCCTTGAACAATGACCAAACTGTGTGAACGATGCACAAATACTGAGAATATCAAGTTACTCTCAGTCTTGCTCTTCTTATTGTATATTTAGAATAAACAGTGAATCCAAATATATATATTAAAAACAAAAAAAAAAAGCACAGAGTAAAATTATACTGTGACCAGGTTGACATTCCACTCCTGTATTGCATTTAATGTCAAAGATATTTTTTCCCCGTCTGTTAAAAGTAAATTTTTCTCCCTTTTTATGCCGAGGACTGAAAAACAACTACAGATGGCGCATGAAAGCAGCAACAAAATACAAAAAAAGTTGTTTGAAGCTTACCGATTGTGTAAACACAAAGCAGCCAATGAATTTAATTTCTTTAATTGCAGGTCAGGGTAGAGTTCTTACATTAAAAACGATGGTAGAGAGCTGACGCTGTAAAAACAAATGATGCATAGAGAGAATGTGGGTGATGCATTAGGTGGAGGTGTTAAAGGTGGGGCATCTGTGTGGAGTTGACAAGTGTGACCATTCAACTTTAGCCCAATCTTATTGCCAAAATCCTTGCCGGAGGTGAAAGTGTGAAAATGCATAGTTAATGTCTCTCAACGTAAAGCGCAGTACTTTGGCCTTATCCACAAACTGCATCTAAACTCCAGCCAGACTCAACTGTTTTTGCTGCCTCTGCTGTATATGAGGAAAATGTGACAATTTTGTTACGGAAAATGATTCAATCATAGATCCGACTTCTGTAAAATACATGGCGGCACCTTCAGGTGACTCAACAGAAGTGATAGCGCACAGGTCGGCTGTTCATATTGGGAACTTAAAAAAAATATAACCAGTGTTGAAGTACATCAGAGTATAGAGACACTACAGTACTTTGCAAAAGTTTTAGGCACTTTTAGATTATAACATTCCCTATAATCACAAAAAAAAAAAAAAAAAACATCCCAGAGGCAACAGATTTCCAATTGTTATATAGCAACATAATAAAGTGGAAATCTGTGTGCCAATGACACCTAATATACAACCAGAGTCAAACTCAATTATCTTCAAGGACAAGAAGAGCAAAGATTACTGTAAGAGGTGCGTTAGCCCCTCGAGAGCCCTGATCTCTACAACATCAAGTTAGTCTAATGACGTAAAAACAGTAAGAAACACAGAAGAAGAGTAGTAAGTTTCTAAAATGCTTCTAAAGCCTGGCAGATGAGTGCCACGAAAGGCAGCAGTTTCTCTAATGGTGCCATTCAAAAGTCAAAGGGATGTTCCAGCAAATGTTGATTTGCTTATGTTTTTTTTGTTCTGTGTGTGAAGTTAAAGGATACATTTTTGAAAGCATCATCCCTTTCTTTTAGCGCCTAAATCTATTGTAGAGTACTGTACATCTTTTGGTCAGCGCTAAATCCTGATTTGGTCAACATCAGCTGCAAAAGGATTGACTTTGAAGTGATATGGAAATCAATTTAATAAAGGGGCAACTACTTAACAAAAACACAAATTAAAGGGGGTTTCATCTGGATTTTCTGTGATCCCCGAGCTGCTGCGCAGGGACAGGTGCTAAGACAGCATGCACCACGAGCAAGGAAGAAGTTAAGGAATTAAAAAAAAGAAAATCCAGCTTTCGCATGATTAAATGAGGCAGCCTGGTGTCTGCAGTCTCTCTAGAAGAGAGAAATATCGTTTCTATGCAGGGCGTTAGGGTTTAGTGCAAATGTTACTTCCTTAACTCTATGCTCACTTGCCAAGTCTGGCTCGAGTGTGTGGAACGAAGCACCATCTGTGTTTACAAGGCGCTCGACAGGCTTGGATGGAGAACAGCACGCAACAGGCATCCATGCTCCATTTTCTCAGATCACCTTCATCTACTTTGGCTTTTCTTCATTTTCCTACCTTTTCTTTTTTCTTTTTTGCTTTTTGCTCTCATCACCTTTCCTCTTCCACTTTGCTTTCTCGGGGGGCGGGAAAAAAATACCCACTAATGACAAGCTTGAATTACTAAGCATTCTACTTTCTTTTCAAACTAATTTATTTTCTGCCACAGACTGGGAGGAGGGAAGCATACAAAGCCCAGGATCACCTCTGCTTTGAAAATAAAGCTGGTGTTATAGCAGGGATGATTATTAGGGAGGACCCATTTGATGATGATTTATACGAATTATCAAAACACTGACTCACTGATATTGCTTTTTCCTTTTTTCTCCCACTTCTATACAAAAGTGAAGGGCCCAGGATTTCCTCATATTTCGAAATGAGACTGATATCTAATGATCACTTGTGTTATGACAGCTAAAAAAAACCCAAAAAAACAACCTCTCTCCATAGATATATGATCTATGACAATGGGTATTCCTTTCATACCACCTTGTAAAGTCTTGTTTTTTTTACATGTATTCCCTCCACAACAGGTTGTTAATGGGAGTCCATCGAGATGCCTACAATTTCTGACGAGAAGAAATCAAGAAACACAGCTCTCTGTTTTAAAGGCTTAAAAATATTAGAAACGCAGCTCATGCATTTCTTTATGTATTGCAGACAAAGAAGAATTTGTGTTTTGAGTGCGTGTGTGTGTGTTTATTGGGTCATGGTAAAAGGGCTAGCATCTTTCTTAAAAAGCCTTTTTTTTTGTTTTTTTTTTTTTTTTTTTTTTTATCTCAGGAGCTTTTACATTTTAGAACAGGCAGGGTCCAAGTCTGTTGAATGCCCATTCTCGGACCCTTCCCCTCCAGGCGAGGGGATCTCGTCTGGAATGCCATTCAAATCAGACCGGGAAGGTTGTCTCTCTGACGTCTGTGATGAAGATCCATCTCCGGATCGGGACGGCGGAGCCCCGTTCACACATGTTCCTCCTTCGGACTTCCCAAAGTTAAACAATTTCCCCGGGTTGAAGGCTTTACTGGGTGACTGAGAACGCTCCTGAGAGCTGCTACCTGATAATGAAGACGACGATGCTGATGAGGATGACGATGAAGATGCATTTGCTGTGGCATTAGTACCTGTGGCAGCAGCCACCGAGGCCGCAGCGCCTTCCTTCTTATTCTCAGGTGACTTTAGGAATTTGAAGCTGAGAAACCCAGGAAGTTTGGGCTCGCTGCCAGTCGGAGACTGGGGGGAGCGGGCGCCACCGGAGGAGAACTTACTCTGCAGCGGGATGATCTGCTTCAGTTTCATAACGTTATTATTAGCCAGAAGGGAGCTGGGCCTCTTGGGCTTGTCTGATCCGCTGCACCCTCCTCCGCCTCCTCCTCCTCCTCCTCCCCCGGAGCGTGATTTGCTGCCGTGACTCTTTTCGTGGTGGTGATCCCCAGAGGAGTCACCTTTGCTGTCGTCCCGCTCCCTCTCTCGGCGGGCCATGTGCTCCGCCTGCCTCTGCCTCTCCTCCTCCTCCCTCTTCCTCCTCTGCAGCTGCTGGTAATGCTGCTGTGCTTGACGTTCATGCTTCTGCAGAGGGAGGGGAACATTACCACAATGTGTTCACTACGATCGACATAAACTCAACTACCTATGACAATAAAGCAGTGACACAAATCTGACAAGACGATTACCACAAGCATCATTATGTTTCCTTCAAGTCCTTGAGAAGAGAGAAAGTGAGGTCTTCATGAAGAAAAGCATAACATTTCAGGTGAAAGCATGGTTTAAGATAAGACTATGCTTAATGTTAGGCTAAAGTTATCATCCAATGTCATAGTCATGGTGACAGTTAAGTTATTGGCGATAGAAGAAAGGTCATGGCCATACATCAGGGGTAAAATGGGGCAACCCACCCAATCAAACATATTGCCTCCACAAATCAAAATAAGTAGGTTGACAAGGTACATTTAATAGATGACTCAGAATAAATATATCATGAGCAGGCAAAAGTGCAGAGCAGGTGGTTTCTTGTATAGTGAGTCCTGCGTCGTTACAATTACAAGTTAAACATAATAGAATATTTATTGCAACAATATAAGTAAAACCCGTGATGTTGTTAGCAGAATGTGCACAGAAGAAAGCAATGAGGTGATCTTTCAAATGGTTTATTTCAACTGTCTCTAATATAAATGTTTTTTTTTTTTTGTAATTTCACCTTCACCAGAGCAAACTGAATTACTTGTCTTCTTCTTACCTTAAAGGCCTCTCTGCGTTGATAATCCAGTTTGGCCATCTCCTCCCTGACCCATGTAGGAATGTCAGGAATAGCCACATGGATGACGTATTTTAGGAGTATAGCAAAGTGCTGGAAGACAAACAGTAAAAGTAGTGTAGCTTTTTCTTTTTTTTTTTTGGAGTACTTGATGTAGTGTACAGTCTCAGTTAGACATCACAAACAGGGCACAGTGTTTTAGAGGACTCCTCTTGTGATGCTACGTAATCCCTCACAGCAGCATTTGGGAAATAAAATAATTCATCTGAGGGGTGTGACTTCTTTATCAGGTCGCCACAGAGCTGCAGGCTGTTTTACTTATTTCTGAACATAGACAACAACCTAGTGAAAGTCTGGCAGAACAACTTGTCTATAAATATGTTTCAAACTTGAGGAGAAGCAGAGAAAAAAGAACTGAAAATTATTTTCAAACCTTTTCCATGTAGGATGTTTTTGTTATCGTATTTATTTTAAATAGGAGGATAATTCCAATAATTAGAATTATTATTATAATATTAAAAGTCATCACAACTATATCACCTGACACGGTATCGTCACCATTTTATTTTTCTGGTTTTATGAGCATTGTACACAGAAGTTGTAAATATAACACAAAGTGTAAACTATGTTATTTCCCTGGAAAAGATCAAAATATTATTAAAATACATATCCTGAGTAGTATTTTAATACCCTGTGTGTTATCAGCACAAACAACACTGACGTGGGGATAGAAAAAGCTGCTTTCAAGCTGTTTTCTTTATTTGTATATATTCTAATGAGTACATATATTATGAAGGGTCACATAAAAAAAGTACCTCCAGGATGACAATGGAGATGATGGCCATCTCCGGGCTGAGCCATGGAAAGAGACGCTGGAGCTGACCGCACTGGCCAATCAGGTAGCAGTTCACTATGATGGCGATCAGTCCCATGGCCTCCATTGCAGTCTGTTGAGTATAAAATAATAACTCTTATGAAAATACAAAAAACAGTGAACACTATGTAGAGAACCAACAAACTTTGATCCAGCCTCTATAAAGGTATCGGGTTAATTTAGACTGCCGACGGTTTAAAAACAGCAAAGGGTGATAAAGGGGACACTAATAAACAAGTTTTTAATCCATTAGAGGACTAATAGGCAGAAACGCTCACTCACATCTACAACCAATTTAGAGAGGAAGCTGGAAATTGGTAAAAGTTCAGGTTCAATCAGCACAGTAATGAAAGAATCCCCCCATCTTTAGCAGACAGGATTTAGAACCCAGGTTAAAAAACTCTCATGTAAAGTTTCAGAGCATTACTAACCTGCCACTGGCCGATGCTCTCCAC
Source organism: Parablennius parvicornis (assembly GCA_900302745.1). NCBI lineage: Eukaryota > Metazoa > Chordata > Actinopteri > Blenniiformes > Blenniidae > Parablennius > Parablennius parvicornis. The sequence continues at coordinate 16,303 of OMNM01004009.1, read as the reverse complement.
TCGGACTCCGAAAGGCCTCTGCAGGCCAGTGCAGAGCTTAAAGGCATCGCTGCGGATCTCAATGATGTTGTTGATGAGAGCACACATGGCAGCCAGGGGAAAGGCGGAGGAGAAGAGCACCACGTAGCCAAACTGGACAAACATCTCCTGGTAATCCTGGAAGGTGTCCTGAGAAGAAGAAGAAAATGGAGACCTTTAAACCACAGCTCTGTCGGGGGGGATTCCAGTCTTCCCCGATTGCAACAATATTTTTAGTTTTGTATAACAGGAATGACGGAGTCCACAGGCAAATGTTCTCAGCTATGTGGCTATAAACTGTGATTATGCAACAGATGTCTCCATTGTTATGGTTGTTTTCTTTAAGAAACTGAATTGTAATTGTAATTCTCCAGTTGAAGACAGTAGATTGAAGACAGTACTGTTTTGAGACCGACTGTAGTAAAATTATTCACTGTTCACACGTCTCAGCTCTCCAAAAAAAGTATTGTCTGCCCTTGGTGATATTCTTCTTGACTGAGTCAACCACCATCAAACACAATAATAATAAATACCCACATGCTGTGAACTTCACCTGAAACTTCCATCCCACGTTTCCTGATCAGCACACGTTCATGCACACATACCAGTGTGCTTAAAATAGTGAAAACGAAAACCACTGTAGCAATTGACCAGCAGTGCAGCACTGATGCAGTTGGGGTGCAGTTCAGAGCTTTAGCTGATATATTCAAATACACCTCCAAACTCCTATTTGTTGACGTTTGAGAGGAGATGTAAAATCAAATGAGAACTCACAATTGCTAGTGTACATTTGCACACCAAACAATATAATACATTTTTACTCTGCCATCATGACATATGTCTAATATTCTAAACGCCCTCCGAGGTATTATGTGTGCAACAGACGGTAAACGGTGTAGTCTGACACACTTTTAGCAGAACTAACATCAACCTCTGCAGCAGATCGAGTTACAGTCGCTTATTTGTTGGTTGTAGCCACAAAAGCATTCTCCTGTGCTTCAGTGAGCTTAGCCACCTATAACTAACTAACTAACTAACTCGATAACTAAGTGATGTTGATCCCTGCAGACAGGGAACGTCAACAAGAGCTGCAGTTTTAGAGATCCTCTGACCCAGTCTTCTCGTCGAACTCTCTGAAAGCCTTCAATTCAACTCTGTTATTCCTCTGCTTTCAAGATGTTATCGACAAATAAAATGCTCCTTCATTGCCTATCACATTCCTCTCACTAACAGCCACCTTCATAGAGAGGTAGTCAATGTTATTCACCTCAACTGTCAATCGTCTTCATGTCTGATTGATTTGTTTTATAAACCAGTCACGACAGTCACAGGAATTATTCCGCTAAGCACATTAAGACCTCCTGTTTGTTTGATACCCAGTAGGATTAGGATGGCAGGATTTATATTTCCTTAAATTATAGCACTAGAGTAATCACATATGCTTGGATAAAACATACAAATGTACAAGGATACCCTTAAACGCTGCCAAAAAAAAAAAAAATCCACACAACAGATATTTCTTCCAATTTTTCAGATAATCAACAACTACAGATGGGTAAACTGTTACTTTGACAGTCGTTATAGACGTATGTGAATAAGAATTAGGTTGTGAAGTACAAGAAGGTATTTTAAAAAGCTTTAAAAGAAGCAAAGTGTCATGTTGCTAAAACATTGTACAGAATCAATGGTTAGGACAAGTTTCAAAATTTGCCTTACAGCGTAAGTCTGCATGCAGCTCTCCATCTCAGCCTGAGTGAGCGTGGTGCTCTCTCTCTCCTCCGGAGGATCTATCCACGACTCCCTCTTCGTTTTGTGCTCTGCCCTCTCTGCGCTCCGGCCTCGCCATCTGTGACGCAGCGATGTGCTGCTCTCGGGCCCAGACGACAACGACGCAGAGCTGACGGCAGCGGCCGCACCAGCAACTGCGTTAGCTCCCTCAGTACTGCCCCCACTTGATTCCTTCACGTCATGGATGCCATTATCGTCGTCGTCGTCACACATCTCAAACACAGAGGCGGGGTCCATTCCTTTTTCCACCATAGTGGGGCTCCCCTCTTCCATGAAGCTGTTGTCCATGGAGGGGACGCTACACGCCGCTCTTCTGTCCACCTGAGCATGAACAACAACAGCAAGTGACACTTTACACACGCGATCACTCTCATGACTCCCAGCTCCCGTTGAATAGTGCTCCTATTGGTGAAAACAATTGTGTACAGCAATGAGGAGGTTTTTCTTTCCAAAATAGTGAATAAGTCAAATTGTGAAAAAAAAAAACATTCTTGTTGTCATGCTGGCCTGATGCTATCACCATAAATTGTTTTGGGTTGCCCATAAAGAACCAACGTGAGGTCAATGCGTAATAGTTTGGCTTGGTTAACAGTCAAATGTAGATTGAAGTACTCAATAGTAACATTTATTAGGAATGTTATTATAAAAAAAACAAAAAACAAATATTATACATAATAAATTGTCATTTTTCGCAGATAATTACGATTATGGTACACGTCACAGTGAAACAAGTGCTGTAAAACTAATCAAACGCAGTGAGCTGTTTTTTATAGAGCCATGGCTGCATTACCTGGATTGTTGTTGTCAGAGAACAACAAAAGATGTTTCCAAAAGGAGTGTTTTTGTTTACACAAGAACTAATTCTGATACTGTTTTATTTTGACTTATGGATGGACCCCCATAGTGATTATGCGGTGCTTTTGGTTTTGTGTGTTCTTTTGATAGCTATGTTTTATTTAGTTTCACATTGAGCCTTCACGGTTTGTCTTGTGTGTGTTTATGTGTTTGTGGTTTTGTATGTGATATTGTAAATAAAATCAGTAATTAAAAAGAAGGAGACCCCAGGAACAACAGCTCCTGCAATAAGTCAGGAGCTAATGGAGCTCTCAGTCAAATTAACAAATGAATGTTAATTAAAATGATCTAATTTATAGTAAACCAATAGACTTCTCTAATGAATACATTACACACCATTACCTTGAAGAATGGAACCTACTGCACGTTATACATCCTAATCCAAGTAGTGGTGCTTGCTCTTGAAATTAACCCTTTACAGGACAATCAAGGTAATTCCAGAGTCATGAAAGTTTGGACCTTAGTTACTGATAAAACTTTTTATTTGTGTGGCTTTTTAAAGTCAACATAAATGAATGTGATTTATTGTCATTGTCACTTCTGAAGAAAGAGGAAAGCCTGCGTATGCGACCACCTCTGAAAGGTTCACAACCCCACCTTTACATTTTCAATTACTTGGGGGATAATTACATTGATTAGTTATTTAAATCAGGCGTAGCAATTTACTCCACATCCTCACTATCTAACTTCACCACCTCACAACAAAATAGACATTTTTATATAAAACAGTATTTTTTTTCCCTGACAATTGATCAAAAACCTACAGCACAGACGTAATAACACCCGTCACATGGAGTTGCACCTTCTCTATGAAGCTGACTTTCCTCAGCTTCAAACCGCAGTCGATCAAACTCTCCTCCTCCGTCTCTCCTTCACTGAACCTCCCACTGTCAGCCTCGTCCCTCTCGCCTCCCTCCTCCTCATCAGGCACTCCACATCCCCCGTTCAAACACTTCTTTTCCCTGAGAAGAGAAAGACATCAGACAAATGGCGCATGTTAGCCACTCAACGGTGTTCGAGTGGTTTTCATTTCTCAGTGTTTAAGAGGCATGAATCATATCCGCACGCACAAGCTACAGTCACTCTCGATTTAAATGTGATTGTAGTGACTAAAGCTGTGAGTGTTGGTGTGAGTGACACATAAATACATAAATGTTATTGTTCGTCATGCTAATTGTTGAAGAATGTGTTTGTGAAGATAATAGTTTCATGTCACCCTTTCTGTGGCTCACCACACTTCCCTTTTTTTAATTGGCCGTCAAAGACACTTTTTTTTTTTTGTGTGCCTCTGACTGATTTATAGCTTGAATAATGAGTGTGACCTTCGTTCTGGGTGCCTGACTCCAGGCCTGGTGCCCCTCAGTCCGGGTCCTGGGATGGTCTGATCGGTGGGGGAGGCCTGGGCTTTCCCAGCTGCCAGTCGGGCATATTTGAGAAGCACCGAGAGCAGCAGGTCCCACACAGCTCTCGGCGTGAGCTCTCCCAGCTTGTGGCGCTCATACAGATAAGGCTGCAGCACCTCCTTCACATTTTGAAGGAACTGGCGTATGATGAGCAGAGTGGCCAGCATCTGACAAAAACAGAGGAGAGCCGTCACAACACCGTAGAAACAGAGCGGTAACAACCAGCGCCGCCACAGAACAAGGTAAACAGCTTAAAATGCAAAAGCATTCAATAAATATGGACGGAAACCATGAAAACAAACCAGAGGACACGACCATGAGCCAACAGAGCAGAAGAATGCATCCTCGAGAAAACAATGCAGCAAACCCAGAAAAACACGATCATGTGTGCAAAGTCCACATACGAGCAAATCACACAAGGATGAAATGTGCAACTGAACAGCAATGGTGTGCTTCTAACATTTCCTCTACCGGTGAATTGGGACTTGTTCAGAACGAACCAACAGGGAGCACTGCAGCCACACTTTTACGCCCCATCTGCTTTGCTCAGGATTTAAGACCATTAAAATCACATTTATGTGGCAGAACAAATGCAAATTATAACCAATAAGTACCAACTCAGTTTAGAGGACATTAACACTCCATTAGTACTTGGGTTTCTTTTTATAGTTTGCCAAAATGTAGTCAGCAGAAATTACATTTAAATTACAAACAGAGAAACTATCACAACAATTTAATCCAAACTTTCAGAATAAAAAATTATTCTGAAAATAAATCAACTCGGTGTTATATATAAAGGTATCTTGATTGCTTTGTTCATACCTAACATAATCAAGTTTGTACAACATTTGGGTAGGCTAACTTTTTACAAGATAAAATTTGTGGCTAAAACGATTGGAGCCATCTGCTTTATTGGTTTTGTAAGGATTTTTCAGTGATCAAGACGAGTAAAACATTTAGTCACTGCAGAAAGAAACTATCCTAAAACCATGAAAATAAATCAAGTTTAATACTAAAAACCAAGCAGTAATTATGTTCTCAATCACTGAATTGAATATGCACCTGGAGCACAGAGGTTTTGAAGAGTTGCAGCACTGCTGAGCTTACAGTGCAACATATTACAGTCTCAATTCCAAAGCAATTGTCCTGAAGTCAAAACACTGCTGACGTGGGAAACAGTACACGCTGCAGCAGCGGAAAAAACGTGCACGCACGCAAGCACACACGTATATAAACACACACATAGCTGAATTCCTTCAATTACAATAACAAATATTTACTTCAGTCAATACTGAAAAACCTGAAAAACTGCAAAAAGAGATCAAGTTGGCCCTACAAGCTACCTACAGGAACAGGCGGCACACCATCACAATCAAGCGGACAATAACAGATGTTTTCACTTGAATCATTTAAGACACAATGAAAGGTTAACTGAATAGTCAACTAAACATTTTCTCACAAATTTAGCCACATTTTTTGTCATAATGAGTTAATTTTCTCCAATCAACGAACTGGGAACACAGTCTCGTCTGTTTTTGGACGAAATGTTACGGATGCTCTGGAGCAGCGGCTCCGACTGAATAAATTAGCAAAAAGTAAATATAACTTGACAAATATTTAGCTTGGCTGAGCTGGCTGGCTCTTAGAATGAGTCTTCTAGGTCATGTGACGTTAACAGATAATGATAACCTAGGTGAGGAGGCACCACTTTGGTGCAACCCAAACTGACAGCCAATGACAGGCTGAGGTAGAAGTGGTCGGAGCCACCCACCCACCCAATAGAGCTTATGAAGGCAAATAAAGACTTTAACAGGGATTGTTGTAAAGACTCATTATAAATCTAGAGCTGCAAGCTTTGGCCGGACAATCGGAAGCAAGTCACCAAAAGTTTGTTCACAAAGCAGACTTGTTGTTCATTGTGGCATGCAAAAAGCTGTTAGCAGTCTGAAATGGACATTTGTGCTCTCGCCCAGAACAGGGATCATACTTTGGACCTGAGTAAAGCCCTGAAGAACCAGGGCACAGTGACCACAAGCATCTGGATCTTGAGGAAGATGGAAGGCATCACATTGACGCGGACCTGCCGCTGCAGGCTCCGTAACAGAGACAACACCAGCATCATCTTCCACAGACGGACAAGTGGGATGGATATGTGGATAGATGGGTATGGAAATCGGTGCATGTAAGGAGGGAGAGCAAAGCATATAAGGATGGGAGACAGCGAGGCCACATGTGAGAAGCCAAAAGAATTACCGAAGCAAATGCGTGGGCGGGGAAAACGAACGCTGGGACTTTTCTTACCTCTTTCAAGCGCTCCATGTCTTTGAGGTAGAATCCAATGTAAAAAAGGCTGAGATAAGAATTTACAAACTGAAACTGCGAAGAGGGACAAATGACACGCGTCAACAATGCAGTCACTTCAGTGGATTAAATGATGTGAAATAGTCACTTACAAGAACCATTTTGATGATGAGATTTTTCTCATAGGCACTCTGGAGTCTATAGTTTTCTGTGAAAACACAACAAAGGCTCTTTGTTAATCTACCTCCTGAACCACTAAAAGAAAAATCCTGCAAGACGATTACAAATTTAATTTAACACTGTTCTAAGAACTGCCTCACATCTCTCAGATTCCAATGGAACTTTGCATAAATGTTCCTTTTAATGAATTAAAACAAAAATGTTCTTGTTTGATTCCTACAAAAGAGAGGAAAACCTCATAAAAACAATCTCTAGGGCAAAAAAATGATGTCCTGATATAAAGGAACTTCTGTCTGGAAAGCACAAGAGTGGTACTTTCCAATGATACATACAGTTTGTTGTTACTTTGGAATCCCTTTTATGTTTGTGAGAAGATAGAGAAGAAATTCAGACTGCACCCAGTCGCACGAGAGCCAAAATATGGCATGAATCACGGTCGCTTGTTTCCATGGCAACCGGAATACATTTTGACGTAAAAGTACTTATTTTTGTTTTAATTTAATAAATGGAACATATACGTAAAGTGTCATTGAAATCCGCAGCTCTTAAACAAAAGATCCCCGAAATGTGGACGAGCATCAGTGCACAAGTTTGACGCTTACCCATGTCGTTGAGCCAGCAGGCGATTTTCCTGTACACCTCGTCACATGCGGTCACAGTGATAGCTAGCATGATTTTGGGGATGAAGCGGGCGAGCCGAGGCATCTCCTTGATCCCCATCACAAACTCCTGCAGACACACACACACACACACACACACATGCTTCTTATGAACGATATCAAGAAACAAAAACATCAACGACTTCAAAGTAGCAACAACAACACAATTACAATAAAAATCAATGTACAAACCAGTCAGGCAAGTATTGATTACTATTGATTACAATTTTGACTCAATTTTTATGGTTTAAGGTTCTTATCTCGCCAAGTCTGTGTAAAGCAGTAGCAAATTGTTTGCCTTTTGTAATAATGTATATTGATCGAGGCAAATAGTCAAATACTGGTATCTAACATTAAGTCTAAATTGTTTGATTCTTTCCTATTTTTGATTTCTTTAAAGCTCTCAGATGTTAGGGAAGTGCCTGACAAAACAAACGAACAAAAACAAACAAACGTACACGCAAATAAATAAATAAATAAATAAAACTGAATATACAGTTGTGTCCTAAATAACAACAACCACACACTGGACAAAGCTCACTCATTTTAAGTGAATTAATTCACACACGCAAACCATCAGTAAATGCTGAGATCATATGACAAACCGCAATAACAAAATTTGTGTTTATTTGTGTTCATTCAACAGATAATCCACGAATCAACGCGTTCTGTGATCACTACCAATAATACCACCATGCTAATCTTCAGCTAAAATAAAATGACTTCACATTTTTATTAGATCGTCTTGGGGAAAGTTAATGGAGCCACTTGTTTTTTTTTTTTTTGTTTTTTTAATACAGTACAGATAAGACCAAGAACCGTGAGAGTCATGAACAAACAAAAAACAAAAAAACATAACTATCATAAAAAAAGAAAAACTATGGGAAAAGGAAATAACGAAATCCAACTTTAGAAGTCAGTATTAGACAGATGAATGTCTCAAATCTTTTCAGTAACGATTTTATAAATAAATAAATTATCTTAAATTATCCTAAATTATCTTTAATCTCTAACTTTAAATAACATTGACTTCAGAACATTTCTTTGTCTCTTCATTGACCCAATAGCGAGTATAAAGTATAGCGTTTAACAATTAGTACTGTTTTATTCATAAAAGCACAAAACAAGAAGACGAGAACTGGTGCTGGCCGGCAGCAGACTGACCTGCAGCTCAAAGCAGATGAGCATCACCAGGAAGACAAAGCAGAGACAGAGGATGCAGATGGGCAGGCTGACCAGCCACCTGAATACCCGCCGCCGCCACGCAGGATAGTAGAACTCCTCACATCCTGTTATTGGACTGCAACGCTTCACTCCCTGCAGACACACCGAGGGGGACAGAAAGCGTGAAGCACCCGAAGGAAGCAGGTCGCAGGGTGTGAAACATTAAGGCGACCGAAGCTTTAGGTCGTCTCACCCTAAACTGAGGCCGCGGTTCCTCCAGGGATTCCGCGGGTGCGTCCAGCGTTCCCCATTTGTACGCCAGCTCAGCGCCCCTCCTCTTCCATCGCTCGAGAAACAAGGTGGCCCACACCACGTTGAACAGTGCAAACACCACGCAGCAGATGTCACGGCTCGTCTGAAATGTCAGAAACACGCAGCCGTTAATTATTCTTTCCCAGTGGTCTACTTGATGAGCTGATTACTTTCAGTTTGGTGGAGACGACGGTCTGATTTCTGCTCACCTGATCCGACTCGGTGAGCATCCAAAGCACAAAGCCGATCACAGCAGGATACAACATGGAAGTGGTGTAGAAACCCAGCCAGGCGAAATACATGGCAATCTTCACCCCAAAGTAGTCACAAATATCGTCTAGATACCATTGGATCAATAGAAATTGGACAAAATTACTTTTTGTAGCAATAACTGTCTATAAGGATGGAATTTAGGAATAAATAAAGACACAAAAATGTAAGTCCATGTCCACAGAGCTCCTCTTTGCAGGCCAAAATCAAGTAACAGCTGCCTGCATTAGTGGCCTCATAACAGTTCCTCTCTTCAAGTAACTGAATACAACTGATAGATTGGAAAGATGTCACTCTGCTATTTAAGAAATTAGAGGCGTTTTTTTTGGAATGTGTCTTTCTATCAAGTATTCATAATGTGCCCAAAGGGGCTTGAAAACAGAAATATGAAACCACTGTGAGTAGTTCAACTGAATATTCAAGTTTGTAGTCATTTCATATATCTCAGCAGCATCTCAGCTGCAGAGTGACATAATCATATAAATATATAGTCATATAATTGTTATTAACCGGGAAGCTTTCGGAGAAACATGGTTTATCACCATCGGCCGGTGCTTCTTTGCTTGAAAAAGTCACACACTGTCACACACTGTAAACGCCACTTTTTCATGTGCTGTAGTTGAGTTAGTATTTTTAAATACATCGCATGTGTGTTGATTAACTCACCCAAAGGTTGTTTCTCACAAACAGCTTGCACCCAAGACTTCATCAGCTGGCTGAGGATCCTCTGCTCATGCAGAGGAAATACCTGCTGGATCACTCCTCTCGCACTCAGCTCCGGGACTGCAGAGAAATAAATACAGGATAACATCCTCCAAACAAGAATGTCATTTGTTCAAGACACGGACTTATTGGGGTGTTTATGAATAAACAGAAACTTATCGACTGCATTCAGCCGTCACATCCATCCCAATACAAACCAAATGACTGAATATTTCCAAAGCGTGTCCTCTGTTTAATAATAACAGATTGCACATTGCACAGATAAAGGATGCCGCTTACTGATTGGTTGGCCCTCGAGGAAGTTGATATTATGAAGCACCTCCCCGTGTTTGGCACGTAGATTGTCCAGCCAGTACTTAATGATACTCTGCCTCTCCTGCAGTCAACGACAAGAAGAACTGGGTGAAAATCTCACATGAGCTCATCCACTAGTGTGTGTATGTATGTGTGCAGGGTGTGAGTGTGTGTGTGTGTGTGTGTGTGTGTGTGTGCATGTGTTTAAGCTCCAACCTGAGAAGTGAAGAAACACAGCTCGCTCTCAATGTTCTCATAGATGTAGTCTTCCTCGCAGGAGAAGCTTCGTGTTCCTCCTCCAAACTCAGGCTTCACTGGTTTCCTCAGTCCCATTTCTTCAGCACCTCTCAGCAAACTGCACGAGAACATAAACCAAGTGTTTTCAGAGATGCCCTCAGACGGCCTCAGATGCCCGTACCCGCCTACATCTTTAGTCTCTGATGTGATCTGGCAAAGAATCACTTTCACCTCAATCTGTTCTGATTACATCTCCTTTTGTTACTGATTGCCTTCATTATACCAGCACTTGTAGAAGATGACCATCAAGTGGCTGCATTCAGTGTAATTGCAGTGTGAAGTAAAATCATCTCAAATCAAATCTTCTATATGAAAATTAGCTGCATGGCACTTGGATGAAAAAAAGATTAAAAATTGATTTTGTTCAACATGGTTGAACGTTTCATCATTTGATTAAAAATCATAAACAAATAAAAAAATACTGATTTGCTGCCACCGGGTTCTTACTTAGATGCATTTGCTGCTTTCTTTCTGATTCAAATTTAATTTTAAAGATATAATCTGATATTATTTTTGTATCTGATAATCGCACGAGGTCAATAAAAAAAAAAAAAAAAAAAAAAAAGTTTTGTTTT
>OMNM01004007.1:12452-27161 GCA_900302745.1 Parablennius parvicornis | reverse complement strand
GCCCTATTTGGCTTCAAGTCAAGGCGTCCTGGCTTTGGCTTTGAACGGGCTCGCACTGGCCCAACAGTACCATTCAGATTTACTTTTTTTCTGGACATTAGGTGTCTGCCTGGACAACAGAAGGATCTCATGGTTTGTGAATCCACAGCTGCTGCTCATTCCACTGGGCTCTTCCTGTGGCCGGAGCGACCAAGATTCCTGCAGGCTAAGCTACCTGAAACACACCGGGAAACCACTGTCAACATGGAACTCAAAACACATTTTGTAAATCTAAAAATGCGACAGAGGGGAGAAAATCAAAAGTTATGTGTGCTCCCTTATTTTGGATCATAAAGTCCAAAACCCTTGCATTGCATGACACGCCAAAAATATAAGCAGCAGAAAGATGCTACACTTAAAACAAAACATCAGCAAGCGTGACCCCCCAGAGTCCAGACGATTGTGGAACTCCCGGCTGCATCTCTGATATGTTAGTCACAACAAAGAACCTATAATCTTGATAAAAACTATTTTTTTGATGCTTCTATAAACAGTTGGAGAGACGTTTGTTCTCAGTATGAATTCTAAAAAGTAGAACACTTTTCTCAATAGGTAGAACCAATATAAAGAGTATCATTTTAAAATATATATATTACCTGCTTGTGGACTTAATATCACATTTTGCTGCTTTCGCCTCTTCTTCTCCTCTTGCAAAGGCAAACCCTGGGGACGAAAGGACAGTCAGCAAAGCCACAGATGAGTCCGTACAGAGAGTATTTTTGAAATTGGTAATGTCCAAGTCAGAAAACAGACCTGTTTTTCCTTTTCTCTTAAATTCCTAAAGTGGGCTGGAGGAGCAAAGTTTTCCATCCTCGCATTACCTGGCAAATGATCAGATTTAAAAGGGAAAAGAAAACATTTTTACTCTATTTTTGGAATAATAAAAGAGCCATGGAAGAGTGTATTCACATTGGTCAGGCTACACTAAACACTGGTGTCATGAAACCAAAAAGTAGTTTTGTACAGCCTTTGTCATCAAAGTGATTTAAAATCAATAACAATCCAAAGTTGGTGTGAACCTGCAGGGTTTCTGTTGAGCTGGCAGTCCCTCTTGATGTGGGCACTCGATCCACACAGGAAGCAGGAGCGTGTGTCCAGTGCATCTCTTTTCCTCCAGTGTTCATTCTTGTATTTGGCCTGATCCCTGGCATCTTCTCCTGGATCCATTTTGTCCCGCAGGTACTCTGGCCTTTTCTCCAAATCCCTTCTGTGCTTGGACCTGTGAATAGGAATGGGGGGCGCAAATCAGCGATGCAAAGATTAATAATGCATTGCATGAGCTGAGTCACTGTAGCGCACGAACAGTGACACTCATTTTTTAGTGACTTGTTTCTGATCAAGCACTAAGAAGTTAACAACTTTGAGGAAAAATACAGAAATGTGAAAGATGACGCTCACACTCTTATCTGGAGAACAAAGCACGTGTTTTTTTTTTCACAAGATCAAAAAAAAATGTCAGTTCTCATTTGTTAAAGGAACAGGAGAAGAGTTAAAAATAAACAAGCTTCTTCCATTGATGAAACAGTTATGAGACAGGTAGAGTGGAAACAGGTAAAAAGCAGACGATTGCACACTACAAGGGGAAGTTAAGCACCAAGTTGGCTGAGTTTTGGGGACTTCCTTCTTAATGGACCGAGTAGGAGAGAAGCAACAGACGCTTCACATCAGAGTTTCTTATCCTGACCGAACTGTGGGCTCACAGCTTCATGCAACATCTCAGAAGGAGTGTGAAGCCTTTTCAGGACACAGTTTTATACACAGACGAGGCTGCTGTCAAGTATGCAACTGGCTGTGATGAGAGAATCTTCTATACAGCACGCACCCTGTAAAACTGTGCAAAACCAGCTTATCACATAGTCCCACACGGTGAGACCTTCAATCGCTCTGTGGTCAAGCTGCTGCAGTTTTATTTGCCAAACGTGAAGCAAAAAAATGCTGCTGTGAGAATAACTGAAGAGAAGAGGATTTCCTATGTAAAACTCTAAGTTTCATATCATCAGGTTCTCTACATGGAGGCATGATACACAGTTAAAAAAAATATATATGAAACCACCTGTAAGTCATTGAAAACGTCACTATTATCACTTGAGGGGCCAGGCAGACTCGAGTGTCTTCTGACTAAAATGCTTGATAGTGGAAATATTGAATGTCAGAGGGTGAAGTTAAAGACTAACTTATGGTGGTTGGTGAAAATAATCAGAGGACAGATACAGTTTCTTTCTAATGCTGATCAGAACAAGAAGATCTAATTCAGGTATTTGGCTCAGATATGACTCCCTTTGGTCATGTGATCCCGTTTGTGCCAAAGCAACACCCTGCATCACACTCAAAAACATGAGGCCATGTTAACAGACATGACAGAGAATGGATGCTCTATAAGCAAGAAAGGAAAGTCCTGGCAGGCTCTTCATGCAACTCTGCCTTTGAGCAGTGCAACTTGTGAGACGGGATTCCAACATCTCAGCAAAATAAATGAGGAGACGATTGACCCAAAAGCCAGAAGTTGACTTGTGAAATGTCTTGAGCTCATTAAGTGCTCAAGCAGGGACAGACAGACACACACAGGTAGCATCTTTATCATTATCATTCCAAGCTTAAGTCAAGAGGAGTGAAGGTGATGCCGAAGCAGACCGTTACATGAAGACCTCACAATGTACAGATTGAGCACCAGACAATATCTCTTGGTACTCATCAGAGTACCTCGGTGAAAAAATAAAAGGATATAGGTACCCCTGGACATAAGCCAACAAGAGTAGTTTGTGAGGAAATTTCCAACGATCACACCTACTTCTTACGCATGGGGCAGTCTTTCATGAAGTGGCCGATCTTGCCACAGATGCGACAGCAGCGATCATTTGGAGCCACCTCCCCCTCAGTGAGGACCTCCGGATCAAAGAAATACTCCTGGAAGGAACAAAATTAAATCAGACTCAAGAGCTTCAACGATATCACCGCAACAAGCGAACAGTGTGTGAACTAACCATCTGACTGGGGTACACAGGAGGGAACACTTTCACTGGAGTCCCAAACACTGTTCTGCCGTTGATGAAAGCCTTCATGATGAAGTTTGTCACTGTTTAAGGACCAAAAAAAAAAAAAAAAATGGTACAAATGAAAACAAACTATAGTGGAAAAAAGATGAAGAAGACAGGAGTTGCTTTGGTTTTTTAGTTTTTTTTTAAAGAAAGGATTTCATACTTTTTCTTGAGAGTCCAGCACCCAAATTATGATTCAGATCAAAGGGATCTGTAATATGAACAAAAAAAGAAGAAAGTCTTCAGTATAATAAACACTTATGGTTCACCATACAGTCATTTGGATTGAGACATCTGATGAATCTCATCTTTCTTTGTGATGCGTTTAATGCTCGGCAGGTGAATAAAAGTCAGTCGGCTGACCTTCAATGACGATATACTTGGACGTCCACTGCTTGTTGAAGGTGGTGAGTCGCGCGTGCTGTCGAATACAGACCACATGCTCCTTGAAGTCGAAGTCCTCGGTATAAAAGCGCAGCAGGCCGAGCCAGAGTTCGCCCACCGACTCCGTATTCTTCCCGTACTGTGGCCAGCGACTGGGCTGCAGGAGGGCGGGGGACAACATTCTCTTCATTGAGAAAACAGTTTCTATGCAAAAGCCATCATCACACTGAACAATGGATGACTGACTGTGTTCCCTTTATGAGACTTGTTGTTTCAATGGCTTGAGGTCATTATTTATTTATTATTGTGCACTTTGTTTTGTTTATTTTTATATAATTTGCATTGACGGCACTAAAGCAGAGTGCATCATACAATTTCGTGACAAGGACAATAAAGATATTCTATTCTATTGTTGCCCACACACAATTATAGATGCGTAACTACGACGGTTTACAAAATACTCACCAGTGATTGCAAGTCGTCAAAGAAGTACACGTTCCAGCCGTCTACCAGAGCCTCTGGCTTTGTCTTTCCGTTATAAATCTGAAACCAAAAAAAAAAATCGTAAAAATCGATTTGTAAAACTGGTAAAATACTGTTTTTTTGTTTTTTGTTTTTTTTTACAGATTCTTGGGATAACTTAGAATCCAAAAAAGGAGAAAATACTAAAAGCATGAAATATTTATTAAACCTTAAAGTCATTGGATGGAGGAATAAAAAAACTAAAATATTCTTAGAAAGTTTATCATCCCTGAATTAAACCGTCACATTGATGAATTAAGAAGTGTGTTCATTTGTTTTCTGAATATTTTAATGCTCAAATACAAAGGTATTAGGGGAAACAAAAAAAAGCCACAACACTCAATCAAATGTATGTTAAACCAATTTGTAAAATCCCTCCAGACATGGAGCCTGTACCTCCTGCAGCACTGGGATCACTGGAGGGTTTCTCTGCTGGAGGAAGAACAGCACCATGAGGGTGTAAGCGTAGGACGAGAGGCTGCCACGGGAAGCATCGCCGATGTCGCACATCTGTGAGAGAAAATGAGGAAATAAAGATGAGCAATACATGAGCAAATACGACATTTTATACAAGCGCTTGATAGAAATGCTTTCAGTGAGAGCATTAACGTGTGTTTACCTTGGCAAACACCTTCATGACGTAACAGAGAATCTTGACTCTTCTGTCAATGGCTGCATATGAAGCGAGCAGGTGTGTGTTGTACAAAGCCTGAAAAGAGGAAAACAGAAGCTACCTTTTAAGAAAACACGGAAAACGTATTTGAAATCGGGTTTTTCACGCTGTCGGTATCGTTTATTCTCAACATTGGAGACAAAATTGTGAGAAAGAATCCTACCAGTGTGTTGTAGAGGCTGATGTCTCCCTCCAAGCCGGTGCGAACATGGTAGAACTTCACGATGGGCACTTTAGCCGTGGTGATGGGCAGGATGTTCTTCAGACCTGACAGACGGGACACAGATGAGGAGACACGCTTAAAAAAAAACTTAAAAAGATTCAATTTCATCCTATTTTTGAAAGTTGTTATTTTTAACTTTAGTTCATGTTAAGTTGGCTCTGAAAATAACCTTTTCACTTCTACTATATAGAATCTTTGAAACGATGGTAAAAAACTGACTGTTAGAGCAACAAAGGAATCGTGAAAAAAGTTTCTACAATTACAAATTAAGGTTTTAATGAAGGTCAATTGTCAGTGAAAAGCATTTTGTTGGTGTAGGAACTGAGTTTCATGAACAGGCACAATAATTACATTTTTAAAAGAACAAAATAAAAGCAGAATAGCTCATTTTCGTTGGATTAAATCTCATACCAACATCAGCAAAACAGAAAAAAAAAAAAAAAGGATTTGCAATGTCTACCTGGGTGTTTCTTTAGCATTCTCGCCAGGCTTTCGATAATATTGATGCAGTCAACATCCTGAAAGATTAAAACGATTTCAAATGAACTGTAAAAACAGGTCAATATTATTTCAAACAAATGACAACAGCTAGAGAAGAAAATATAATGCTAAAATCCCTTTATTGAAACAGTGATGAAGGTTTTTACAAAGGGAAACGCTGTTATAACAGACACGCATAGAAATCTTGTGTTCATATGAAATAGAATGACTTACATCTATGGATTCCTGTCCCTCCAGCACCATGCAGATGTCGAGGTCACTTTGCCTGAAGCCGAAGCCATTTTTGGAGGATCCAAAGAGTTTCAGCCGAGCCCCTGAACAATGAAACAAACAAATGTCAGTTTATTTCAAAACATGTCTGTCAGATGTCTTCTTGTTTATACTTCCATGCTTATTTTGAGGTTTATCGACCTAAAAAAAACAAAAGTGGTTCACTTCACCAGAAAACTGTCGTCGGACAAAAGTCTCCAGGTCTTGCAGTATGTGCTCCCTCACACCGACCTCCAGCTCTCCTGGGGCAAAGTCAGCTGGGAAGAGAGGAAAAAGAAATAATTACTCTGAGAATAAGAAATTCAGTTGGATTTTCTTCTAACAATGGGTCAAACAGAATATGTTTTAACAAGGAAAGAACAAATGGATCAAGTATTATTTGTCCCATTGTTACTAAAACCACACGAACACCACAAATCCTTAATCGGCCCCATTGTGATTCAGTGGTTTGCCCTGTTGCTTCACAATGAGAGTGGATTTGCATTTGCACGTTCTTCTCACGGTCCAAAAATGTGTTTGAGGTCAATGGCCATCTCTGTAAGAGTTTGTCTCTGCGTTGTGATGGACTGGTGACATGTCCATGCATCTTGCTTCTACAACGCTGATTTAGATAATGTGGCTCAGAAAATGCAGGGATCATCCAGAAACTCTGAACAAACAGTCAAGTTGATAAGGGGAATCACACTTTGCAATAAAGCAGTTATCAGAATTTAGAGAATAGTTATACCACTCTAAAGTCTCTCATCTACTTCACAATTTCAGACGATTCAATCGAAACAATGCAAACCAACTGTAAAACAAGTGGAATTCATTGAGTTAGAATGACCAGTTAAATCTGACCAAGACCAAATGTTCAGACTCAGGATGAGGAAATGAAAGTAGCTACTTTTTTTTCCCACAAAACAATCAAGTACAGGGCAGTTTTACTTGTAAGTAACAGATATACACATTTACATGTAAAACTTTAGTGTTAAAGATACCAAGTGACATGGTACTCACTGAAGCACTGCTCACACACTTTGTTGAGGACCCAGAGAAACTCTGGTGTCATTGGCGGCAGAGGATCCAGCGGAACCTTCTTGAAATCTTCGGGACAATCTTTCTTCAAATGTCCATCACGTTTACACAAGCTGCACACGACCATGTGCGACTAAAGTCAAACGAAAAGAAGAATAACTTAAGACGGTACCTCCTTCTCAGACGCTCTACTTTTAGTTTGATATACATGAAGCTAAAAACCTACCTTTCCTCGTGTGAAAGCTTGTCTTGTGAACTCGTACGACAGTTTTCTCTGCTTTTTATTTGCGGAGCTCTGATCTTTAATGGAGTCTTCTGTAGTCGGAGGTGAGAGTCCGACAGGTGCCAGTTCCACCTCCTCTTCCTCATCCATGGAGCCAGGCGTGTCCAAATCAGGCCCCTCTTCGTCAGACAGAAGCTCCTCCCCCGAGATCTCGTCCACTGGGAAAATCTCCTCGTCCTCTGTGGTCAGACTGTCCAGGTGCTGCCGGTTGAGCGCGCCACCGTCGATATCCTCTTCGTCTTCCTCATCCTCTGAGAGGCTGCTTTTTCCCAGATCCACTTTTTCCTTCTCCCTCTCCTCGTCCGAGTCACTGTATTCCTCCACTTCCTCCTCTTCCTCGATAATACAATCCGAGTCTTCGGGACCATTTTCCACAGCTCTGGACTGACTAGTGTATTGCGGCTGGAGGCTGAGCTGACTGAAGCCGGCGACCTCTTTCAGAGCCTCGGCGCTTTCCCCAGACACCGGCCCGGGCTTTGTCCCTCTTTTGTGATTAGCGGTCGGCGTGTTGAGTGGCAGTGCAAAGTACTTGTAGGTGGTTTTGAGGCAGTGAAGGATATACTCAAACATCTGCTGGCTGTTCAGTGTGCGAGCGACATTTCTCTTCACAGCAAATGGATCTGAAAGCAGAATTCGAAGTTGAATCACAAAAAAATAGATGAAACACTAACAGACTCAACTGAAACAGGGCCCCATCCTAACACCCACTTCAAATAATATGAGTTATTGGCTTGACTTTCAACAAATAAAACAACGCTCATTGAAGAAAACTTCTGACCCTCCACAGCGATGCGCTTTTTGGGCCAGTCCTTCATCTCCCGAGAGAGGACAGCGCTGGTTCGCACACCGATAACATTGTCGCCCATGTTGAACTCCAGCGAGTAGAAGCGAAGCATTTCAATCCAGAGCAGCCCAACTTCTACTTGTGGGTGAGGGCTGTGAAACGCCAGCGGGACCTGTGAGAAAAAAAAAAAAAAAAAAAGACGAGAATCATACAAACGTCACTACCGAGTTACGAAAAAATTAAATTCTAGTTCTCCTGGAAAACAAAAAAATGTTTGAGATTCACTTGTACCCCGAGTTCATCATTACCTTCCCCTTTATACAGGAGCCCTCTGCCGACTGTGATGACTCTTTTGAGGAAGGAGTGTAGGCCCAGTGTAAATATCCGTCCTCTACATGTGTGAGATTGAAGTCTGACAGCCTGGTGAGTGAAAACACCTTGATCTAAAGACAACCAGAGACTTGCATTAGTTTCCTTTCAAAAACAAACCCATGAATTTGAGTTTAAAAAAAAAAAAACAGACCTCATGGTTAAAGTAGGTAGGCAAAAGAGAATCTTTGCGCTTCTGTAAGAAGTAGATCACCATGAGAGCGAAGGCGTACGGTGGCAGGCCACCTTCTTCTGCACGATCGATCTCACAGATCTACACAAGCAGAAAAGACCACAAGTTAAAAAAACAAATGGGATTTTTATTAATGTAATTTGGCCGTTTACTGGAATAAAAAAAAAAAAAAATCTATAAAAACATGGCAAGGTCAAGACTGGGGGCATACCTTGGCCCAGTGTCTGAAAGCTAAAACCAGCGGGAGGAGGAGAGGCTCTTTGCTGGCTAACGCAGAAAGATAGGAGGTGGTTTGGAATGCGTTTTCATTCCCTGCACTCACTTTGCAGACCAAACCACTGTGGAGAAAAATAACAGTTTTGGTTCACATGTTAACTTTTCACTGTTAAATCAAAGAAGCTCCACCTTTATAGTTTTGGATAAACTTTTACAAATATTACTTTTAAGCATCAATAAGGTTTCTTCAAGAAATATCAGAAGCCCCAGATGTACATAACTCTGGAACCGAAGGACCACTGGTGATACCGACCTGGACTTTTCTTTACAGATGACGACAGGTACTCTGGCATGGAAATCCGCTTCCATATCAATGAAGTGAGCTAAAAAACAGTACAGAACACGTGAGATTTACAGAACAGACTGTTTCGTGAATATTCTTTCCGACGGAAAGATGTCCAGGGGTAAAAAAAAAAAAAATCTCCCAAAACAAAATCAGGTGGTTAAATGAGTAAGAGTTGACTCACGGCTCACAGACAGGCACTCCTTAACCAACAGCAACACATCTGGCTGATGCATCTGTGAATACAGTCCATTTCAAAGCCTTTAAATGTTAACAGAAGGAATTTCTACAAGTTGAACACAATCATTCATATTTGAAAGCTGAAAAATATAAATATTTAAAATAATATAGCAGGTTAATAATAGTTTGCCACCAGTACCATCCCAACAACAACATCTAATGCAAACTGAGAAACCACCAACATCAGAAATATCTCTTTTGGCTTCACGTCAGTGGTTGGTGGAAGTTAATATGACAAAGTCTCCTGGGAAAATGCACTAAATCACAAAAGAGGTCCAACAGCTTTCATAGCAGCTGTCGGTGTGTAGGTGTGTATACGTGATTGTGTCTAACCGCTTTGAGATGACTGGAATGAAGATCTGGAGGTTTTCAGTCAATCAGAAAACACTACAAGACGACAGTATTCACACCACTGAAGTCACACTGAGCTACTCACATGAGGTGGATACTGAATGTCAATGTTGACATCAGAATCCTTGAATCCAAATTTAGTGCAAGATGATCCATATAGCCTAAGTCTAATCTCTGCAGATTAGAGAAGAGAAAAGAAAAAACACTCTTAAAAATCACAACCTCAACAAAACAGACCAGGCTGTCAATTAGCTTAACGGGGCAGTTCTTGATATCTTACCGGGCAGGACGGACAGGAGAAGGTCTTGCATGGTGGAGACGACACTCTGCCTCCGCTCAAAGTCCTGCTGGTTCATGCCTTGCTCCCGGACGACAGCCTCCAGAGCAGCACTCACTGCACTGATGTGCTCCGGACCAGGAGGCAGGATCTCTGTTAGCATCACCTGCTCTTGTTTCTCCTTTGAACAGAAACGCACACAAGCAAAGAGGCGTTCAGCCCAACTTTCAATCCATCAAACCCTGTATAAGCCCACAGCAGTCCTGCTTTCATAACAAAAACCTTGGACCAATGAAATCTAGTGTGATCTACAGGAACGAGACTGAGGCGACATTCACACTGCAGATCTTCACAATAAAACTGGATCTTTTTTGTTCAAAGTTGCATGTTTTCCCGTGTATCTGTGGGTTTCCTCTGGTTTTGTTCCCCCCTCAGTCCAAGAACATGTATCTGAGATTAATGTGTGACCCTTAAGTGGCCCTAGGTGTGAATGTCAGTGGTTGTCTGTCTGTGTGTTTTGACGCTTTTCTACTTGTACCTATGCCCCTCTCAATCAGTAAACCTCGTGCGACTACCATTATTTTGGCACAAAAGACATCAGGTCTCATGTTATAGGATTTTTTGGGTTTTACAGGGTTCTCACAGGAAGATTACTACTGAAATACAAAATATAATTTCTCACCCTGGCCCGTTTCTTGTGCCGTTTATCTCTGATGTGCTTGTAAGCGTCCGACAGAGAGTCCAGGAGAACATCACACAGGGCACAAGTGTAAAGTGCACCAGGGTGGCTGTGCGACTTCTGAAACAACAAAAACATAACATATCCGAAGGCGATAATGATCGTGCTCCTTTGTCTTTGGAAACAGCAGAATTACACAGAGGTAAAACACATTTCCAGGTGTAGCAACAGTGATAATGTGGACCTCTACCTTCTTCAAGGTGTAGATTTCTTCCCTGTTGAGCCGCCTCTCATTCTGCTGTAAGCTTTGCAGCTCTTTAGCTGAAAGTGTGGACTCTTCAATGACAACGCTCTGATTCTCTTCTGAAAAAGGTTTCTTTTTGTTTCTGTTCCTCCGTCTCTTCCCTTAAAACAGAAATGAGAAATGTGCCCAAAATAAAATCACACCATTTTTGTGGACAACATATAATGTGTATAACTCAGTCCAATCTCGACTTCAAAGCGGTTTCTTAATTCAGAGAGGGCATCCTTCAAGAGAGGCCATCTTCTCAGGATTCAGTGGATGGTCTACAGGGTAAAGCTAACCAAACGGGACATTTCTTACCCAACATTGAGCCAGCACACTGGCTGGGTACTAGTGATCATGGTCATCAATACCATGACTCATGGAGGGTTGAAAACAAAGAGTTTTGCTCAGGTAGCTCAGTTTGCTCAGGATTCTTCACCTAGCACCATTAATACCAGATACAATTAAGTTTATTTTTAATACAAAGTTGTTTTCAATTCTTATGGCTCACATTTATTCAGGTGTTTTGTCTAGAATTTAATGACAGGTATGGCTAAAGATTTCCTTTGGAAATTCACACTATTAGCTACATATAAGTGCTATGAATCTTAGGATGTGAGAGGCTATAAAGTAACACACCTGTTGGAAAGGGGAAGACAAGTCTGGAATTGAAGAAGTTGTAGGTTTAAGGCAGCCTCATCGCACAGGGACTGATATCATCAATGCACCTCAAAAGGATGCAGGCCCTGAATTAAGCCACAGCTTTTATTTAAACAAAAAAAAAAAAAAAAAAAAAAAGCATGAACTGAGAGAGTCTGATTTAGACATTTTGCTTCCCTATTCCACATCACTCTTCTATATCCATTTTCAAATCCTCACCAGAATCCTGAGCACCATCATCAGTGGGCTCTCTTCTGCCCTGCTCTCTGTCGTCCTTTGGGCCGTCGCTCTGAGTCGTCCTCCTCCAGTGCTGCTGCTGCTGCGGATGCTGCTGCTGCTGCTGCTGCTGCTGGAAACGCTCTCTCCAGTTATCTTCTCGAGTCCCAAAGCTGTTGTCATGGCCCGGAAACCACCGGGGTTCATCCCTTTGAGAGGGGCTGTGGCCACCCCTGAAGGCACCAGGGGAGTAGCTCATCGGCCCCAGTCCTCCCCTCTTTGAGCCGACCCAGTAGGGGCCGCCCTGGTTCTTCTTGCCCTGCTGACCTCCATCTGGTCTGAAGTTCTGTCCTCTAGCGTGCTCCTGTGGGTTCTGCCTCCATGGTTCTGCTTTATCCGCTGCAGGTCCTCCTCCTCCTCTCTCCCAGCCACCTTGCCTGGCCCGGAAAGCTCTGCCCGAGTTATCCATTACTCTTCAATGCTAAAACTGAAGGATGAAACTACAGTTAATGTGGAAATAGTCCTTGTATAAGATGCAACTCATAAATATAACTGGCAAAAACTGTACAAGAAGACAAGAAGCTGCTAAACTTGTATTAGTGGCAGATGACGTTTATTTGGAGATGCAAGTAATTTTAGTTATCACACTGATTGATAACTTATCAAAAAATATAACAATGTTACACAGCATTGCAGGTCAGATTAAAAAGTACAAATGTGCTACTTACTGTCTACGTTAATATACACCACCAACAGGTAGTTGGTGTTTAATATTGTAACTTCAGTCTGCGTGTAACTGCCTAAAACTGTAATTAACTTCTCTGACTGTTGAAAACTTGACAGCTATGGATCAAATACACGAAACTATAAAAGCCTCAACATTTACACCAACCCCTCCCACGTTGCCTATAATACATTACAATAACATCCTGGTTAATCGAGGTCACCGTTTACGCAAATATTGAAACGTAAGCCAAAGCCTCGACGGACTCAGGCGACAGTAAAATGAGCCATCTCACCTCGCAGCTTGACTTTATGAGCTTGTTATGGCTCGGTGTTAAGTATTAGCGGAGGCTAACGAACTAGCTTCCCCCCAGTGCGGCTCGCCTCTAACACGTTACTCCTTTCGCTTTGGCGAGTTAACAGCGAACACTACGAACACATAGGTAGTTAACACGTCGTCTCCAAATCACAAATCGTGGTTTATGCGCCTGCAGCCACACGAAGCGGTGAATGTTCGTGTGTAGCATGCTAGCTAGCAGCTAGCCACAAGGCTAGCGACAGCTAACGCTTGTTTTTTTTTGTTTTTTTTTTTTTTCCAAAAGACCTCTTCGACCGGCAGCCGCAGCTAAACGCAGGATGAGATGGAAACAGGCGCCAATTAAAAAATAAAAAACATCAATAATCGCAGACTGGAGAACATACCTTGTGTACGGGTGCAGAGGACATAGTTGATGAGAGATTCAGGTCTGACTTGGCATGAGCGACCGTCCTGCGCCGGAGTTTGAAAGGTGACGTTTGTGTTGCCTGTTCTGGGCGCTCGTCATCGCCAAACTCCGCCTACAAAATAAATAAATAAAATAAAATAAAAAATTACATAAATGCAAACATAAAAAAAGGACTGAAAGACAGAAATAACAATAAATCTACTCAATAATTATATTTTAACATTTGCATAATAAGAATAATACAACATACATTATAATGCCAAAAGTATTTGCTCAGCTATCCAAATCATTGCCTTCTGGTGTTCAAATCACTTCCATGGCCACAGGTCTATAAATCACTTAGGCATGCAGATGATTATTTTCTCCAAGCATTTGTGAAAGAATTGGTCACTCTCAGGAGCTCAGTGAAAACCAGCTTGTTTCCGAGATAGGACGCCACATGTGCTAAATATTACACAATCAACTGTAAGTACTACTATAACAAAGTAGAAAAGATTGGGAACAACAGGACAAAAAAAATTAATAAGCGGGTCACCTGATGCTGAGACACAGAGTGCACAAGAGGTCACTAACTTTCTGCAGAGTCAATAGCTACAGACCTCCATATCATATGATCTTGAGATGAGCTCCAGAACAGTGCGTAGAGAGCTTCAGGAATGGGATTCCATTCAAGTGCAATGCAGAGCGTTTGGATGCAGTGGTTTATAGGACACAAAGACTCTAGAACAGTGGAGACATGTTCTCTGGAGTGACCAATCATGCTTCTCCTTCTAGCAAACTGATGGACGACTCTGGGTTTGGTGGTTGCCAGGAGAACGGTGCTTGCCTGAGAACATTGTACCATGTAAAATTTGTGGGGAGGAGGAATATTGTGTAGCAAAGGAAACTGGATGTTTGGGAACTGAACCGTATTCAGAAGAAATATATGAAGACAATGTTGCAAAAACAGACACCATCTACTTTATGTTAGTTTCTACACCAATTAAAGTTTCATTCTACAATTATGTTGGTGTAACAAACAGTTAGTTTTTGGTGTACCAGCAATAATATTTCAGTTACATGATTAGCACTGTAATTCATCTTTTGTTTGGGGAACAGTCACATTTATCACCTGAATGTTGTTCTATTTTCATTTGTTTTTTGATTGTAATTTTATAAATATTTTTCAAAACGAAGCTCAACCCTCAAATATTCATATCGTCTACCTTTTTTACCCCAATGAAATGCCATATTTTGATCATGATGTCTTCATAATTTCATTAATATATATAAAATGGTAGTGGGTTTATTACATCAGTAGGTTGATCAGCGACCATATAGGTTCATTTGCCTTATTGCTTTTGGTGCTCCTCTGCATCAAAATGTGTATTTTATCCCTCCCTTGGTTAAAACAATGTCCAGGTGAATATATAAAGCTACAGCTTGCAAAATAGTCCAGGCGTTTGAAAAAAAAAAATTGAATTTGTTTCTGCTTTCATGGCTTCTGGATTTAAAAAAAAAGTTTTGAATACAGGTTATGCAATTGGGAGATGGATTCTAGTCTATAAATGTTCCAGTGAGATGGCTTTCCTGGCTGGGTCTCAATTTCACAGTGGATATATAACAATTACTTACCAAAACAAAAATATCTATGCATTTATTTTCTCTATTGCTTTATACAGTTTGGGATTGTGTGGCACAAATCCAGCTATAGGCAAAAA
>OMNM01004003.1:6386-19172 GCA_900302745.1 Parablennius parvicornis | reverse complement strand
CGACGTCTCGGACCATCGGTTTACCTGGAGCCCATGGGGGGTCTGGAGGAGAGACCAGGTCTATTTTCAAATTCTGAGCCGAGACATGAAGACAGTTTGTTGGGTCTGGACAGTCTGGATAGTCTGGAGTGTCTAGAGAGTCAAGAGAGTCTAGAGGATCTGGACAGTCTGGATAGTTTGGAATGTCTGGAGGGTCTGCAGAGTCTATAGTATCTGGGGAGTCTGGAGAGTCTGGGGGTCTGGAGAGTCTGAGGGGGTAGGATTGGTATTGAACGGTGGATGGGGACTAACCGATAGGGTCCTTTATGAGGATGGGGTCCGTCTCTGTGCTAGGTTTCCCAGGTCCTGCCAGGTTCTCGGCGAGAACACGGAACCGGTACTTCTTCTTGGTGGAGAGTCCCTTGACCCTGCAGACAGACCCAGGTTAGCATCGCGCTCCTCTACCTGGACCTGGTCTATGTAAACGTAGTCCACTTGGACCTTGTCTGCCTGAAGTGGTCCATCTGGACCTGGTCTCTACCAGCACTTGGTCTACCTGAAAGTGGTGTCCTTGATGGGCAGCTTGTTGCAGCGGATCCACTTGTCGGTCTCAGGGTCGAACTTCTCCACCCAGTACCCTGTGATGGGGCTTCCTCCATCCTCGTCGGGCTCGAACCAGGTCAATGTCACCGCGTCCTTGGCGACATCGGAGGGAGTGACTCTGGATGGTTGACCAGGAGGATCTGGGCGATGCAGAGACCAGCAGGGTTCAAAACAGGACCATCTCACTTCTGGACGGTCTGAACAATTGGCGGAAGATCTGAACGACTGGCGGAGGATCACTCACCGAAGGAGTATTTGGCAACAATGGGCGCGTGCTCTGCGGGCATCCCGATGCCATACTGGTTCTCAGCGCTGACCCTGAAGATGTAGTCCTTCATGGCGGTCAGCTTGCAGGCCTTGAAGGTGGTCTGCTTCACCGTGGCCGACAGCTTGACCCAATCCTCCCGGTCCATCTGGCGACTCTCCACGATGTAGTTGGTGACAGCAGAGCCACCATCGTCCCGTGGTGGGTTCCAGGCCAGGACACAGGACTCATTGGTGATCTCAGAGATATCAAGGGCTGCCGGGGGTCCGGGTTTATCTAAAGACCAGAATGCCACCGGTTAGGGAAAGTCACCGTTTCACGCAGTTAACGTGGATTTAGTTTCAGCTTGGCTTCATTAAGCTTAAGTCCTAAACTAAGCTGAAGAAAGTCTTGGTTAAGTTACTTAGTTATATTTTAGTGAAGTTAAACTCAGAAACGTTTGCGATTGAGTGTAGTTAAGTAATGCTAAACTAGTTTTAGCTTATATATGTTAACTTTTATTTAGTTTAAATTGAAGCTTTAGCTACATTAGATTAAAATAAGCTAGGCCACAGCATATGGTTTAATTTAAGATAAAATCACACTCTGATTGGTTGAGCTCTCTGGACAACAACACATAGCTGCACTCTGATTGGTCAAGATCTCGAGACAGCAGCTCCTGAACTGTTCCAGCCTGGATCTCTGTCTGTTTTATCTGCTTTGAGTCACTTCCTGTTTCCGTACCGAGGATGTTGACGTCGATAGTGGCGGTGGCGCGGCCACAAGCGTTGACTGCCTCGATGATGTAAGTGGCGGTGTCGCC
Organism: Parablennius parvicornis; assembly: GCA_900302745.1. Lineage (NCBI taxonomy): Eukaryota > Metazoa > Chordata > Actinopteri > Blenniiformes > Blenniidae > Parablennius > Parablennius parvicornis. The sequence goes on along the minus strand of OMNM01004003.1, from coordinate 17,523 downwards.
TCTGGTGGTGTTGCCAATAGATAGCTTGGAGTGTCCCGGCTGGGTGTCGATGGCGATGTGGTCGTCAGGCCGCAGGACCAGGTCGGCTTTGGTCCACTTGATGCGGGGGTCTGGTTTTCCCTTCACGTCTGCCGGGAGCTCGATCTTGGTTCCGGCTCTGGCAGTCAGACCGGCCAGTAGCTTCACATCCAGCTGGATCTCTGGAGGCTCTGTTAACAGTCAGAGACGTGAAAAACTCTTTCAAACGATATTTTCACTTCGGTGGCGTCAAACTGACACAACAACCCCACACCATTAGCTCAGATACTAATAGTACTTGGCGACTCGTAGGCTAATTAGCCTTAGCTGCAATTAGCATTGCCGCTTTGTACTATTGGTTAGTGTTATGACTTCTCTCATAATCTGACTTCTAATGGGTGGAGCTGGAAATGCAGTTAATTCAACTGAGCGCAGTTTTACTCAAAGATCCACTTTGACACCCGGTAGAGGCGTACGCTCCCACAACAACCGATATCACACGATACTTGTGCCCTTGTAAAGACGATCTGTCGGTAAGGTAGGGGTAAAGAGTGTCGTACCTCGAGCGTCCACGGCCTGGATCTCATCAGTGGCCCGGCAGGGTCGGCCGGCCCCCAGCTTGTTGAAGGCTCGGACTCTGTAGGCGTACCACTGGCCCTCGATTAGCCCTGTCACCTGATACCTGCCAGAATCAAAAATATTAAACAACCGAGTGCCAAAACAACAGACAGACGGGGTTCGGGTCTGCACACCAGGACAGAATCTTACTTCAGCTCAGGAATTGGGTCACCGCAAGGTTCCCACTTGTCTGTACCGCGCTGACACTTGTCCACCACGTAGCCTTTGAGCGGGGCACCGCCGTCGTATTTTGGAGGCTCCCAGGACAGGAAGATACTCTTAGCACTCTTGTCACGCCACTTCAGGTTCTCTGGAGGATCAGGAACAGCTGCGGACGATATGATTCCAGGTGAAACTCTGACCTCAAAACGTCTCTCTGCTTCCCGAGCGGATTAAGACACTCACTGGCCGGAGACGAAACGTTGACGGGCTCGTCGATGTACGCCGGCTCGCCGGGGCCACACTTGTTGCACGCGGTGACGCTAAACAGGTACTCCTTCCCTTCAATGACGTCGGTGACGGTGTGCTCCAGGTCCAGGACGCCAGTGGCCACCTGGAGGTCAAACATCATTAACCACTTACCAGCAGGAAGCTTCACTGCGTCAGACTTCGAAAGTCGTTTATTCATCAGCTATTAAATGTTTTGAGTTTGGGGAATCACGTCGATTCCCAGAAACTGACCTTGGCCCAGGTCTTGCGGGACACCTCCCGCTTCTCGATCTGGTAGTGGGTGACTGGACTGCCGCCGTCATGCTCTGGCGCCTCCCACATCAGGTGAACGTGGCGTCGGGTGACCTCGGCCACCTTGAAGTCTTTGGGGGCACTGGGGCAGGCTGAGAAGGCAAAAGATGACCGTAAAGCGACTCAATTGCAAAGATACCTGAGCATTCAAGAAGCAGGGACACTTACCGATGACGTTGACTTCGATCTCTCCGGAAACGGATGTGACGTCGTTCTCCAGCTGAAGACTATACGTTCCCTTATCAGGGCGGACGCTCGGCGCCACGCTCAGCTCCGTGAACGTGGACTTGGTCATCATGGACACGCGCTCGTCCTCCGTGCTCAGCTGCTTCTCGCCGAATGTCCACTTGGCGACGGGTGTCGGGTATCCGGTGATCGGCACCCGGATGGTGAGCGGCTGAGGTACGATGATCTCCAGTCCGTTCCTGAAGCTGCTTAGGTCAAAGGTCGGACCGACTGAGGATGTACCAAGATTTACATGTTGGCATTGGCACTCAGACCAACAAGTGGTTGACATGTTTTTCTTGAATCAATTCCGTTTTTTCAATAGATGAAAAACGTTTTGAATCTTTTTTCTCACCGTGTGGGTCGTCGGCCAGCAGCGGTCCGAGCTGCTCAGTGGGGTCAGACACACCAGCGGCATTCTCCGCACAAACTCTGTACAGGTACTTCTGACTTGGCTTCAGTCCGGACACCTAGACACAACAATACAAACATCAGGTGTAACCCTCTACCATGAATCCTGACCCTGATCCTTGACCCTATTTCCTGACCCTCAACCATAAACCCTGACCTTGAACCCTGAGCCCTAAATCCAGACCCTAAACCTTGAAATGATTCTGACCAGCCTCCCCCCACAAAGGCCATGCTCCGGTCTAGTCGGATGGAGCACCGAGCCTCCACCCAGACAGACCATGGTGTGGTGGAGTCGGACATGTTGCTGGCAGAAACATCAGTGCCACTAAATGTGTTTTTTAGATCTGAATGAACAGGCTACCAACTGGACCCGTACCCGGTAGGACAGGTCCGGACACAGCCGGGCATTGCAGCGCAGCCACTTATCAGAGCCGTCGTCGCTTTTCTCGATGATGTAGCCAGTGATCATGCTGCCGCCGTTGCTCAGCGGCGTCTCCCAGGTCAGGGTAACGGCACTCTTGATCTGGTCACTGAAGTTGAGGTTGAGCGGTGGACTCGGCCGCTCTGCAGACACCAGATAAGGAAAAAGTCAGCGTCACGGCATCCTGGAGTCTTGCCGACCTTCACTGGTCTCCACTCACCAATCGGGTCCATGATCTTCACGGGCTTGGTGGCGGCGCTGGGCTTGCCGATGCCGGCCTTGTTTTCGGCGCGGACCCTGAAGATGTACTCTTTGTTTTCCACCACGTCATTGAGCATGGCTGAGCGGTCCTCTGCGCTGCAGACCAGAGCCGCCTCCCACTTCACCGATGTCCTGTCACGGAGCTCGATCACGTAGGCGGTGATCTCTGACCCGCCATCAAATTTGGGTGGCTCCCAGTGGACGGTGGCACCAAACTTGTTGACCACACCAACGTGAACGTCCTCTGGAGCGTCTGGAACATCTGGAAGGTTTAAAAGACGAGCCAGAAAAATCAGATCTAGGTGGAAGTCAGATGTGCCGAACATGAGCCGGGACCTTGAGGTTGTACATACCAAACTTGTTCTTAGCTTGGACCGCATCTTCAGTGGCCACTGCCGGTCCACTGCCGACTCTGTTCCGGGCGCAGACTCTGAACAGATACCAAGACTCCTTCTGGAGACCACTGACGCAGTACTCTGGAGTATCAGCGCGGTTCGTTGCCAGAGTCCAGGTTTTGCGCTTCACATCTCGTCGCTCCACAACATATGCCACAATCTTGCTGCCGCCGTCGCTCTCAGGCTCCTCCCAGGACAAACTCACCTCGCCGTCGGTGGTGTCAACAACCCGCAGGTTCTTGACCGGTCCAGGGACATCTGGAAGCAACAACCAGGGCAGTCAGACCCCGTTAAGACATTCAGAGATACTCATTTTCCCACTGCTAGACTCGGACTCACCGATCACGTCAAGGTTGATGAAGGCCTCGCCCTCGCCGTGCTTGTTCTTGATGACCACGCGGTACCGGCCCTGGTCCTCCTTGCTGGGGCTCTTCATGCGGAACTCGGTCCGGTCGGTGGAGGTGTCAATGTTCTGAACGGGCAGAACGACGCCTTGGAAGAACCACTCGGCATCGGCGCGGGGGTAAGCATCGTAAGGTACAGCCATGACAAATGGCTTCCCGGCATCTGTCACCAGGTTCTGATCGGTGGTTTTGATCTTCGGTACCGCTGCAAATAAAGAACACATAACAGAAACACTCAAATGAATTTTTGAGTAACATCTCAACATGCACCAATCTGGCAGAAGAAGTGAACTTGACTGCTTGCAGGGTCCAGTCTGCAGGGTCCAGTCTGTAGGGCGCTCTGAGCTGCCCTCTGATTGGTTGGTGTGTCCTCACCTGCCAGCTCCAGCTTGGCCTTGGCATCCTTGTCCTTGGCGATGACCCGGTACTCGCCCTGGTCCCGGGGCCGGATCTCGCAGACTTGTAGCCGGTGGACTTTGGCCTCGCTGATCATCTGGTACTTGTCTCCCTGGACGATAACCATGTTGTTCCTCATCCACTTCACCTCCACCCGGTCCTTGTTCAGCTCCACTTCAAACACCACGTCCGAGCCCGGGGGCTGGAACAGGTCCTGAGGAGGTCTGACGATCTCCACCGGGGTCTCTGGGGGTCAGAGATCAGGTCAGAGGTCAAACCTTGCAGAACAAGAGACTATGTGGTGTGACTGCAGGAGGTGGGGAGATGCTGACCTTCCACAAACAGCCGGGCTCTGGTTCTTCTCTCGTCCACTCCACAGGCATATTCACATTCATCGTCCGGTCTGCACATCCTGATCACCAGTCTGCACGTCTTCCCCTCTCGCTCCATGTGATATCTGCACAAACAGACCCGTCACCTGCAGCATCAGTCTCACTACAACATCAACCTCAGTGGGCCTGGAACCTCTGGAAACGTGACGTTTAACCAGCAGACACAGAGTCTGTGCTGTGTGATGCAGAAAATTATTGACGGATAACTTTATGACTTTGATGTAAACTGAAGCATTGAGCTCTGGGGGAACCAGGTTGGGGTGGGTGTTGCGATACCGGGGAGAATCGTGTCAGGGTGACCAGTAGAGTACTGGGGGAACTGTGTTGGGGTGAGTGGTTGGGTACCGGGGGAACTGTGTTGGGGTGAGTGGTTGGGTACCGGGGGAACTGTGTTGGGGTGAGTGGTTGGGTACCGGGGGAACTGTGTTGGGGTGAGTGGTTGGGTACCGGGGGAACTGTGTTGGGGTGAGTGGTTGGGTACCTGGGTCCCTCTCTAATTTCCCGTCCATTCCTGTACCACTTGACTGCCGCCTTCTCTTTGCTCAGCTTGCAGGTGAACTCAGCATCCTCGAACTCGGTGATGGTCTGGTCCTTGAGCTGCGCTGTGAAGTCGGTTGGGGCCTCGCTGATGATCAGCTCGGCGGAACACTTGTCGTCTCCCACCGTGGCGGTGTATTCGCCCTCGTCCTCCATCACACAGTCTTTGATGGTCAGCGTGTGTTTGAGGCCGTCGGTGCGGTAGACGATCCGCTTGCTGAGCGTAACTTCCTGTCCAGCCTTCATCCAGCGCACCGTCACCTCAGGTCGGTTCACCTTGCAGACGAAGCTGATGGTCTTCTTCTCTTGAGTTTCCACATCCTCAATGGGGTCCAGGAACCTCAGCTTCTCCTCTGAGTAATCACAAACACATGACTCAGCAACACAAACAGTGCGGTGGACGATGGCTGTCTAATGGTGCAGTGGACGATGGTCTGATGGTGCAGTGGACGATGGCGGTCTGACTGTGCAGTGGACGATGATCTGATGGTGCAGTGGATGATGGTCTGATGGTGCAATGGATGATGGTGGTCTGATGGTGCAGTGGATAATGGTGGTCTGACAGTGTGGTGGACGATGGCGGTCTGTACCTGACACTCTTGCGTTGGCAGTGCTCTTGGCCTGTTCTCCTCTCTGATTGGTCAGACTGACGGTGTAGGCGGCCTCGTCGGTCTTCTGGGCGTCTCGGATCCTCAGAGAGAAGACGTTGTCGCGCTGCAACATCACGTACTTGCTGCTTTCGAACATGGTGTCCTGGTCCTTCAGCCACTTGGCCTTGGCGCCGTCCACGTTGGTCTCACAGTTGAAGACGATCTCGCCGCCCTCCTTCACCTCCGTGTCCTTAATGGGCGTGATGATCCTCAGTTTCTCTGGAAAACACAAGGTGCTTCAGACAGAGCTGGAGGGAAGGACCAGACCTGGTAGGCACGTCGGGCTTACCGATTACGTAGAGATCAGCCGAGGCCTTCACGCTACCGATGTGGGCGATGTAGCCGCCCTCGTCCTTCCGCTGACAGTCCTTGACGATCAGAGCTCTTCGCTTCCCCTCGCTGACGATGGAGAACTTCTCTCCGGCCTCCACCTCCTTGTCCCCTCTGAACCACCTCACCTCATACGTATCCTTGGAGACGGAGCAGGAAAATTCCGCCTTCTCGCCCTCCACCACCTCCTGGTTCTGAGGACGGGCGATGAATTCTGCAGCCAGCTCTGAGGGTGCGGGCAGAGTTAGAAGAGGAAGTCACGCAGGCCGTCAGAGGAGAGAGAAAGAGAGAGAGAAAGAGAGAGTCCCATTACAGGAAGTCAGAGGAGAGAGAAAGTTCCTTCAAAACAAAATGAAACTACTGGAGTCAGCTTCTGTGGCTCAGGCCATGCCCCCTGGACTGGCCATCAACCAGTGATTGGCTGAGGGCATAATGGTTGACAGGAAGTAAGAAGTGTCACCTCAGCGTGAGCCGGTGCTGACTGAAGGCTTACCGTTAATCTTGAGGGTTCCGGAGGTTCTGGTGCTGGGACTCAGCCTGCAGTTGTACTCTCCACCGTCCTGCATCTTCAGGTCCTGGATGAGGAGGATCCTCCTCTTCCCGTCCACGATCTGCTCGTAGCGGCCGCCCTCGGGCAGCTCCTCGTCGCCGCGGTACCAGGTGACGTCGGCGCCGGGTTTGGAGACCTCGCAGATCATCTTGACGCTGTCGGTCTCTGTTCCCTCCACGTTGGACAGGTTCTTGGTGAACCTGGCTGCCTCCTCTGAGAACATAAAGCCACCACAGCCAGTTAGGAACCTCCTGTGGTCCACAAGGAGCCTTCAATGTTTCCTCAGGAGCCTCCTGTGGTTCCTGAGGATTCTAATGTGGTTCCTGAGGATTCTAACATGGTTCCTGAGGATTCTAACGTAGTTCCTAAGGATTCTAACGTGGTTCCAGAGGATTCTAACGTGGTTCTTGAGGATTGTCACGTGGTTCCTGAGGATTCTAATGTGGTTCCTGAGGATTCAAACGTGATTCCTGATGGTTCTAACGTGGTTCCTGAGGATTCTAACGTAGTTCCTAAGGATTCTAACGTGGTTCCAGAGGATTCTAACGTGGTTCTTGAGGATTGTCACGTGGTTCCTGAGGATTCTAATGTGGTTCCTGAGGATTCAAACGTGATTCCTGATGGTTCTAACGTGGTTCCTGAGGATCCAGGTCCCCCTCAGAGCTGACTTAAACCCTGAGCTGTGATTGGTCCTCACCGATGACCGTCAGCATGCCGGAGGTCTTGGCGGTCCTGGCGTCGCACTCGTACTCGGCCTCGTCGTCAAACACCGACTTGTGGACAACAAGGATCCTCTGGACTCCCTTTGATACGATCTCGTACTTCTTCCCTTTACGGATCTCGCTGCCGTCCTTGAACCAGCGGACCTGCGAGCCCCAGGATACACATCATGAGTGTGTGTGTGTGTTTGTGTGTGTGTGTGTGTGTGTGTGTGTGTGTGTGTGTGGGTGTGGGTGTGTGTATTACAGTATATTATTGCCACTTTGCTCATGTTATAAGTTCACAACATTGTTTCTAGATATATTAAAATTCTCAAAGTGGTGGACCTGCACTCTCACAAAACCCAGACTCCTGTTAGGTGTTTATTGATTAATTCATTAATATATGTTGATATTATTTTTGCTAATCTAGGAGAGAAACAGCATTAACACAAAGCTTAAAGGACGTTATACAACTAGTCTTTGAAATTTAATATGGTCTCTGTGTGTTGAGTCCACATTGATCCTGTGGTTTTTTATCAATAAATATCCTTTACAAGCTTCCTTCTTCAGTAGAAAAACAATGCAATTAATTGCAATTAATTACAATTAATTATGGAAATTGTGCAATTAATTATTGAATTTTTTTATTATCGATTGACAGCACTAAGAAAAACAAATGTTCATCAGTATCTAAATTGAAATGATCATTCAGAATTTAGGTAGACATTTAAATTTCACGGATTCTCACAGATAGTTAAAAAAAAAAGAATCAAATGGATAAAAAATTCCATTGAATTCAGCTCCTGTCTGATCTTTTTTTCATTCAACTAGTCTTCAACTATTCATAGAATGACTAAAGAAGCAATACAATTCGAATGGCATCATCAGGGAATAGGAAAATGCTCTATAGGTACACATGTGATATTTTGAACATTGTGCTTTTTCATACCTGCAGTGAACAACAATGGGACCACTGAAAAAATTCTTGAAAGCGTTGACACGCCGCCTGAGTTTCAGGAGAAGATGTGGCTCTCCTGGGACTCCGTGGTCTGGCCAGCTCATGAACTGGATGTGAGTCACCTCCCTCTCTGAGTTCTTCTCCCTCTTCTACAGGCAAACACAAACACCCAAAAAACACAGTCATACAAAAACACCCAGGCTGTCTAAACGCCTGTAAAGACTCAATGAGTTGATTATATTTTGTTGAGATGGGACAAATAAGTTACCTTACACTCCCTTTGAAAAAACACAACTTAAAGCTGTGTGGCCTGCAGAGGATATTGAAATTCTCCCTCCTATAACTTTGTTTATGTTCTGTTCATGTTAGACTCACGTTAATCAGGTTGAGGCGCCGGATGGTGTAATCTGGACATTGGTCCTCTGAGTTCAGCTTCACTATGAACTCCTCAAAGATCTCAGTCTCTCGCTCTGGAGATGGCCAGTACTGCGCACACTTGACCTGGGAACAACGGAGGAAGGCATCAAATTGGGGAGAAATTTCACAGATTAGTAGCATTAATAACAATCGATGGACTCTAACAGTAGGTGATCTAATGTTTCAAATGAAAACAGGAAGATGGCAATCTCCAAAGATTAGACAAATGGGTAATATCCCTGGAGCTGTTCATTTTAGGCTGGTCCATTTATAAAGTAGACCATGCAGCATGTGTAGAAAGGATGAAGTGAGTCCAAAATAGTAAAGAACACTTCAGGGTGTCCTGTTGAGTACCATTTCCAACCAATTATTTTTAAAAACAAAGTCTTCTGTTTACATATATCGTACACATGTAAACAGAGCAGGGGGAAAACAGCTTTTCTTATATATGAGTTTACTTTTATAGAGCAAGCAGAGGCCGTCCAGAAGGAAGAGGAATGATGAAGAGCAAGTAAACGTGCAGCTTGCTTAGATCAAACTGAAGCAGCCTGTTAATGGAAATATCCCTCATCTCAAAAACACTAATCAGACTCCAAAGCTCCGATTAAAAAAAACTAAATAAGTCATCACTTCCTACAATCTGTCTGTCTGTCCATCTATCCATCTGATGTAGCACCATGGGCCAACAACACAACACACCAACAACAGTCACAACACACCAACAAAAAGCCACAACAGAGAGCAGGCTATGTTTCCTGGGGACTATATTTTCTGATGGACTCAAGTCCGTCCGAAAATATGGTCCCCCGGAAAAAAGCTGTTGGAGAACAGTCTTTGCTCCTGGGGAACAACATTTTCTTACATTACTGAGAGTTTAATTAGACATAAGTTAAGTACTGCTGCATGATGATTGCTTTTGTTGTGTTGTGGCTTTTGCCGTTGTGTTGTGGATTTTGTTGGCGTGTTGTGTTTTTGACCCTTCTGGGCCACCATACCCTTTGACATTTTGCCTTGTCTTGCCTTATGGAAACTCCCCATAAAACTGGGTCTGTTTAAAAGTATTTTTACTGATATCTAATGTCTTTATGTTGTCTTTCACACTCTCCACTAATATGGGAAGGGAATAAAAGGGTTGTATTGATTTGTTGTTATTAGTTAGTGTTTTTTATTTAGCTTATGTATCTCATCCTTGTTCTTTGTCTCATAGTTGTTCCACCAGTTTAAGTCGTCTTTCAGTAAAACTATGCAGTTCAATATGGTTCGATGAAAAATGTTTTCTCACCCTGTTTCCCTCTTCGCAGCGGGTCACCATGACGATGATGGATGACTGCTGCTCCCAAATCATCCTCCAGAAGTCGCCTACAGTTTCCTCCTTTGGCCCTGAAAACCACACAGTTTATGCACTGTACTGCTTACAAAAAACACAGAAAACCACATTTGTGAAGTATGTGAGAACACAACTTTACCTTGAGCAGCAATGTACTTTTTGGGTTCCTTGTAGCCCTGTGGAATAAATGAAGAAGATGTTAAATGGTTAGAGATAAATGAATAAACTTGCTTTTTCACTTGAAGTTTACAGAGTTTTGATACTGAATGTCTTTATAAACTTATCTTACGATATAATTTAATTTAATTAAGATTTATAATTGTAGATTTTTTTTTCATTATATACATTTTATTAAAATGTGTTATTCTTATTTCACAATATATGTATATATTTCTATCACTTTCTGTTTCTAATGTGAACTGTTTGTTGTTACAACTTCATTGCAATCTTGTGTCAAAAATTGTTTTTTAATGGTAAACCTATTGTCTTATTCACGACATTAATGTTAGATTTTTTTTCTCGCTCAAGATACCATATTGATAATATTTTGTGTGTGTGTGTGTGTGTGTGTGTGTGTGTATGTGTGTGTTACATACATCTATGAAGCTGGCATTGATGTAGTCACATCCCGCCTCTCCACTTCCTGTCATGAGTTGGACACGGTTATAATCATCTAGATCAAAAGAATAAAACAAGAAAAGATTAAACAAATGACACGTCAGTAACTTGAAACATTTGTAAAAGCAATTCTGGTTTGATAATACATTTTGTTTGTTATGGTGACTGAACTCGAAATCAACATACTGACAAATATCATATGCTATTATTAACCAGTCGTTAAACCTGCTTTTTTTATTTTCACTGATGACATGGAATTTCTCAGCATCTGCAAATAACTTTGAACAATATGAACTCATAGTTTTTCTAACAACAACAAAACAAAAGTACTGAACAAAACAATGCATGCAAATGGAAAGTGTCAAACAAACAATGGTTAACAATCTGTCAGGGGATCAGCAAGTACCCACAAAGAAATCAAAAAGTTTATAGTAACAAAAAAAAAAAAAAAAGAGAGAGAGACTCTGTTCAATAAATATATATTGTTAGAAGGACTCACATGGCAGAATGTCTACGTAGCGGTTCTTGAAGGCATTGGAGGGTTTCTTTGCCTCCTTCATGGTGTACCTTGAAAAGATTCTGGGGATGCTCTGTTTAAAAAAAAAACAAACAAAAAAAACAACAACAAACAATCATGTTATTACACCTCTTGACTGATATTTACATCAAGCCTGTTGTGTCCAAATTGAAACGTAAATACTTTAATATGTATTATATTATATTTGATAATAAACTATAACAATAAGGATATTAATAATTATTATCAT